>NIJG01000321.1:18449-63788 GCA_002201625.1 Euglossa dilemma
TACCACATTCTTTCGGATTCGAACGGCTAAGTTAATAGCTTCACGTATTCTAGGATCCCGAGAGACAAAATAGGCTCTCTGGGAGTAAGTGGCCCGTACAGTATTGGAAATACACTCCATATTTCTCGGAGTCATTATTATAGCTGACCGACATACCGTTTTAGAGGGTTGCCTACTTGTATATAATTAAACCTTTTACCGAAAGCCATTCCTGCCGATAATGTAAACCTCCGTGTCGAGAGTATAAATTTGTGTTCAGAGAAACATATTAGTATACATTTTAATGATGGGCACCATAATTTCATGCATTATTTATAAGATCAAGGATCAAACCGTTCGAGTACGTTACCACCTTCTTTGAGAGGCGAACGGCTAAGTCCATAGCTTGTCGTATTCCAATATTCGAAGAGGCAAACCATGTATTCCCGGAGTAAATGTTATTAATTTGCTACCTTGAACACTGAGCAAGACTTCAGCGGGTTGGGCTTCACGGAAGGTATGTCCTTCGGTAGAAAGTTTGACTCTAAACTAAAAGATGAAGCTCTATAACCGTCTGACGCTTTACCATCATATTCGTACCGCGAAATAAGCAGTGTATTGCCAATATTGTCCAGGGGATGTGCTCCCGGAATACCTGGTTTCACTTTCGGAATCTCAGGATAGGTGAAGCTATTGTCATGGCTGTTCGACTCTCACAGAAGGTAGTAATGTTCTCGAGAGGTTTGGCACTCGATCTACTAAGACATATTTGAAATTTAGTTACTCGTCACAAAAATTTTGACTATTTTGCTTCTCTGACAACGAAGTTATATTCTCGAAACAGCGGGATACGTTCTCGGAAGATAATGCCTTCGGTAATAAGTTTGACACTCTACCAACTGGTAAGGATCTACGACGGCTTAAAAATGTACTTTAATCTTTATACCGTAAATTGGGGTACCTATTGCAAATACTGTTCAGCGGACTTATTGCCGGAATACCTAGCCTTACTCTCGGAATCACTAGCGAGGTGAAGCTATTGACTTAGCGACAGTCAAAAGTGGTATACACGTTCCGAAAAGTTTGACTCTCAATCTTGAAATTCATACATGAATATAAGGTGTCCGTCTGCTGAAATGTCTTCTAATTTCCATCCCTTAACACTAGGCAAGGCACTTCGTCCAGCGGATTAGGTTCACGGCAGATAATGTAATCGGCTACAAGAATGACATTAGAGCAATTGGTAATGTTCTCCGACGATTTGCCTCCCTACTTTAATACCCGTGGCGTGTATTATGGTCTCTATTACCAATACTATTCAGGGGATTTACGCCAGGAATACCATGTTTGGCTCATGGAATCACATGATAGGTGAAGCTATTGGCTTAGCAGTGCGACTTTCAAAGAAGGTAGTCATTTTCTCAAACAGTTTGACACTCCATCCTCCTAATCGTACATGAAAATAAGATGTCCGCCTGCTAAAATATCTACTCATTGCATCCTGTAAAAACTGGGCATGACAATCGCGGGTTCTCAGAAGGAAAGGTGTTGAGTAAGATTAATGAATTTATATTAATTGGGAATGCTCTCTAACGGCTTAACTCTCTACTTTGATTTCGCACCGTGAATTAACGTGTGTACTGCCAATACTCTTCAGCGCATTTACTCCCGGAATACCTGGTTTGACTCTCCGAATCACTGGATAGGTGAAGCTTTGACATAGTCGTTCGAATCTGACAGAAGGGGGCAACGTTCTCTAACGGTTTGACACTCGACCTTCTAATTCATACATGAAATGAAGGTGTCCATCACTTAAATGTATACTAATTTGACCTCTGAACACGAAGATATACTGTTGATACAGCGGGTTCGCTTCTCAGAAGGTAAGGCCCTTCTATAATGCTGAAACTATATCAATGCGTAATCTCCTACAAAGCTTTGACTCTGGACATTAATATTTATTCCATGATATAGGGTTGCTAATACGGTATAGCGGATTTACTCCCGAAATTCTTTCTTTGACTTTCGGAATCACAGGATAGGAGAATCTATTGACTTAGCCGTTCGAGTCCCAACGAAGGTGGTAACGATCTCGAATGGTTTGAACATGGATCATCTAATTTATACATGAAATTAAGATGCTCGTCACTCAAGTGAACACTAACTTCTTTCTCTGAACACGAAGTTGGATTCTCGATGAGGCAGGTGATATTCGCGGAGATAGTACCTTCGGTAAAGCGTTTTATATTATACCAATTGGTAACGCTCTCAAATGGTTTGACGCTCTACTGTAATATTCAAACCGTGAATTAAGGTGTCTATTGTCATAACGCTTCAGCGGACTGGCACCAAAGACTCCTGTTTGACTCTCCTAATCACAGGATGGATGATGCTATTGATTTAGCCGTTTGTCTCTCACAGAAGGTGGTAACGCTCTGGAGCGATTAGACCCGCGATCATTCAATTCACGAATGAAATTAATGTGATCGTCACTAAAGTATATGCTAGATCGTACCTTCGAACACTTTGTTATTCTCTCGAAACAGGCTGTCAGTTTTTCGGAGTACATGGCATTCTGCTGGAGATTTAACCCTACACGAATAGGTAGTATTTTACAGCGGCTTGATTGCCAGCTTTAATATTCTTATCGAGAATTAATGTGTCTATTGCCAATACTGATCAGTGGATTTATTCCCGGAAAACCTGGTTTGACGCTCAGAATAACAGGGTAGGTGAAGCTACTGACTTAGCCGTTTGGTTCTATATAAAGATGATACCGTTCTGGAACGGATTGACCCTGGATTTCCCTATTCATGCATGCAATGATGCTGACCTTCTGCTAAAACATGTACAAATCTGTTTGGTTGTACACTAATATAGACAACCGCTAGTTCGGTGTTGGATCATGGATGACAAGATATTTGATAAAACATTCGACTTCATACAAGTTGGGAACGTTCTCGAACGGTTTGACGCTCTACATTAATAGCCAGACCGTGAATTAACGTTTCTATTGCCAATACTGTTCAGCAGGTTTATACCCGGAATGCCTGGTGTAACTTTAGGAATCATAGGACAGCAGAAGGTATTATGTTAGCCTTTCGACTTTCAGCGATAGTGGTCAAGTTCTGGAACAGTTTGATGCTCAATATTCGTATTCATAATGAAATTAAGCACCCCGTCTCTGGAATTCTTACTAATTTGATCCACTGAACACGATGTTATAATCCCGAAACGGCGGGTTAGATTCTCCCAAGGTATGGCCATCGGTAAAGTGCTTGATTTTGTACTTCATTATTAAATTACTTCGTTATTGGCAATGCTCCCAAACGGTTTGACGCTATTTTACTATTCAAACCGAGAATTATGGTTCCCATTGCCACTACAGTTCAGCGGACATACTCCCGGAATAACTCGTTTGACCCCTGGGATCACAACTGTGATATTCATGCCGTGAATTAAGGTATCTATTGCCGATACTGTACAGTGGACTTACACCTCGAATACCAGGCTTGACTCTGAGGAATCACAGAATAGGTAAAACGAATGACTCGGCCTATCGACTCTCGAAGAATATGGTCACGTTCTCGAACGATAGGACACGCGATTTTCTTATTCATACATGAAACTAAGGTGACCGTCACGCCAGTTTATACTAATTTGTTTCCGTCAACACTAAGCAACATACTCGCTGCAGCGCGTTACCTTCCCGCATGTTGAGATCTTCATTAAGAAGTATGACTCCATAACTGACGTAATGTTCCCCACGGTTTGACTCTCTACATTACTATTCATACCCCGGAAAGTGTGCCTATTGCTAAAATTGTTCAGCGTATTTACACCCGAAATACGTGGTTTGCCTCCTGGAATTACAGGGTATATGTAGCTATTGGCTTAGGTTTAACTCTCAATTTTGCTGTTTATGCACGAAAATGTGGTGCCCGTCTGCTAACATGTCTACACATTCGTTTCCGTGAACATTAAGGGAGATACTCGCTACAGCGAGTTAGCTTCTCGGGCGGTAAGGTTTTCGGTAAAACGTTTGACTTGATAATAATTGGTTAAGTTCTCAAACAGCTTGACGCTCCACTTCAATACTCAATCCGTGAATTAAGGTTTCTATTCCCAATACAGCTCAGCGGATTTTCTCCGGGAATACCTGGTTTGACTCTCGGAATAACAGGATCGCTGAAGGTACTGACTTAGCAGTGCGACGCTCAAACTAGGTTATAACGTTCTGGAACGCATTCACCTCGCGATTTCCTTATTCATCCAAGAGGTTAAGGTCCACGTGTCTATAATGAATACAAATTTTCTCCTATGATACGTATTTATACCCTCGATACACCGTTATAGGTTCGCGGAAAGTGAGGTTTCCGGTAAGAATTTTGTCGTCATACCTATTCGTAATATTCTCCGACGGTTTGACTCTCAACTATAATATTCATGCCGTGAATAGAGGTGTCCATTGCCAATAGTGTACAGCGGATGGTCTCTCGGAATACCAGGTTTGGCTTTCGGAATCACAGGATAGGTCATGATATTGACGTAGCTGTGCGACTCTCAAGGAAGGTGGTTGCGATCTCGACCGATCTGACTCTCGATTTTCTTATTCATATATGGAAATATGGTGTGCGTCTGCTAAGGTGTCTACTAATTTGTTTCGCTGAACCCGAAGTTACACACACGATACGACAGGTTATGTTCTCGGAAGAGCAAAGTATCCGGTAAGGGCTATGACCTTGTACCAATTGGCAACGCTCTCAAACAGTTTGACGCTCTACTGTAATATTCAAACCGCGAATTAATGTGTCTATCACCAATACTTCTCAGCGGATTTGCTCCTGGAATTCCAGGTTTTAATGTCGGAATCCCAGGATTGGTGAAGCTCTTGATTTCGCCTTTCGACTCACAACGAAGGTGGTCAGGTTCTCGATCCGTTTGACACTCATCTTTCTATTTCATACTGGAAATTAAGGTGCCCGTCGCTAATATGGATACTACTTGGCTTCTCTGAACACGAAGTTATACTCACTATACGGCGTGTTATCTTCTCGGTCGGTAATGTCACCTGCAGAAAGATTGATTCTATAACAATTCGTATGATTCTACGTCAGTTTAACTTGGGACATTAATATTTATACCGTTATATAGGGTGTATGATGCCAATACTGCACAGCAGATTGACTGCCGGGATACCTGCTTTGACTCTTGAAATCGCAGAATACGTGAAACGATTAAGTTAGCCGTTCGTCTCTGACAGAAGTTTGCAACGTTCTCGATCCGTTTGAACCTCGATATACTAATTCATACATGAAGGTAATGTTCACCGTCGGTATGACTGTCTGCCTTAATATTCATACCGTTTGATTAAGCACGTTGATTGCCAACGCTGATCAGATGATGTACTCCTGGAATACCTGGCTTGATTCTCGGAATCACAGGATAGGTGTCTGTCACTACAATGAATACTAATTTCTTGTCTCTGGACACGACGTTATACTCTCGATACAGAGGGTTCGGTTATCCGAGGGTAAGGTCTTCGGTAAGGCTTTTGGCATTGTACGAATAGGTAACGTTCTACAAGAGTTGGACTCTGTCCTTTAACATTCTAACCGCGAATTAAGGTGTCAATGGACAATACTGTTTAGCGGATTTTTTCCCGGACTACATGGTTTGTCTCTCGAAATCACAGGAAACGTGACGCTATTGTCTTTGCCATGCGACTGTCAATGGGTGTGGTATCGTTCTCGAAAGATTTGACCCTCCATCTTCTTATTGATACATGCAATTAAAGTGTCCGCCTGCTAATGTGTCAACTAATT
Source organism: Euglossa dilemma (assembly GCA_002201625.1). Classification (NCBI taxonomy): domain Eukaryota; kingdom Metazoa; phylum Arthropoda; class Insecta; order Hymenoptera; family Apidae; genus Euglossa; species Euglossa dilemma. Next base: position 24,254 of record NIJG01000321.1, read on the forward strand.
TGTTTCCTTGAACACTAAGCCAGACACTTGCTGCAGCGGGGTAGGTGCTTGGGGGGAAAGGTATCCGGTAACAGGTTTGATCCAGTACCAGTAGGTAACGTTCTACGATGGTTCGAATCTGATTATTAGTATTTATACTGTAAATTAAGGTCCTACAGCCAATACTGTACTGCGGATTTACATGCAGAATACCTGGTCGGACTCTCGGAATAACAGGGTAGGTGGAGCTGTTGGCTTAGCAGTACGACTCTCAGAAAAGATGCTAACCTTCTCGAACAGTTTGACCCTCGATTTCGATACTAATACGTGAAACTGAGGTGCACATCTGCTGAAATGTCTAATTGTCTGTTTCCGTGAGCTGTACACTCGCTACAGAGGGCTGTGATCCAGTAAGGTTCGGTATTCTGTAGAAAGAATGACTTTATATGAATTGGTAATGTTTTCCATTGATTTGACTCCCTACTTTAATATTCATACCGTGAATTAAGGTTGTCACTGCCAATATTCTACAGCGGATTGGCTCCCAGAATACCTGGTTTTACTATCGGTATAACAAGATAGGTGAAGCTATTGACTTAATTGTTCTCCTCTGCGAGAAGGTGGCAACAGTTATAGTGTGGTATGACCTTCGATCATCTAAATCATACATGACGTTAAGGTGACCGTCACTGAAATGAACACTATCTTCCTTGTCTGAACACGAAGTGATACTCTATGATGCCGGTGCTGTTCGCGGAAGGTAAGGCCTTCGGTAATACGATTGATTTTATACAAATTTGTAAGGCTCTCAAATGGTTTGACTCTGTACTTTAATATTTATACCGCGAAATACGGTATCTAGTGCCATATTGTACAGCGGATATACTCCCGGATTGCCTACTGTGACTCTCGCAGTCACAGGATATGTAAAGCTATTAACTTAGCCGTTCGTCTTACACAGAGGTTGTGGTAATATTCTCGAACGGTTTGACACTCGATTTTCTAATTCAAGCATTAATTTAAGTAGCCGTCACTAAAGTGTATACTAATATGTTTCCCTAAACACGTAGCTATACTCTCGATACGGCGCGTTAGATTCTCCGTCTGTAAGGCATTCAGTGAAGCGTTTGACAGATATTGCAGATAGTAACGTTCTCACGCGGTGTGACGCCCTATTTTAATATTCACGGTGAAAATTAAGGTATACATTGCCAATAATCTTCATCAGATTTACTCTCGGATTACCTGGTTTGACTCTCCGAATCACAGGATGGGCCACGCTTTTGACTCAGGCGTTCGAATCACAAAGAAGTTGTTAATGTTCTTCAACGGTTTGTATGTCGATTTTCTAAAACATATATATAACTAAGGTGCCTGTCAATTAAATGTCCACTAATTTGTTTTACTGAACACGAAATAATACTCTCGATACAGCGGGTTAGCATCTCGGAAGGAAAGACTTTCGGTAAAAGGTTTGTCTTTATACCGATGAGTAACATTCTGCAACGGATTGGCGGTCTGCTTTAATATTCATACAGTGAATTATGGTGTCTATTGCCAATACTCGTCAGCCGAATTACGCCCGAAATGCCTGGTTTGTCTCCCGGAATCATAGGGTAGGTGAAGCTAATGGCTAGGGCGTTCGATTCTTAACTATGGTGGTAACGATCACGATCGGTTTTACCATGAATCTTGCAATACGTACATGATGTTAAGGCCATCGACACTAACATGTTTACTAATTTGAATCTCTAAACACGATGACATAATATCGATGCAGAGGGTTAGCTACTCCGAAAGTAGGGCTTCGGTAAGAAGTTTGAACATATAGCAATAGGGAACGTTCAACAACGGTTTGACTCTGTTAATTAATATTCATACCACGAAATTGCGTGTCGAATGACAATACTGTACAGCGGTTTCAGCCCCGGACTACCTGGTTTGACTCCTGGAATCACAGGATATGTGGAGCTGTTTACAAAGCCGTACGACACTTATAGATGGTGGTAACGTTCTCCAAAGGGTTTAGTCATGATTCTTCGATTCATATATGTAAATAAGGTGCCCGTCATTAAAATGTGTACTACTTTGCTTCTCTGAACGCGAAGATATACACCCGATACAGCGGGTTATGTTCACAGAAGGAAAAGTATTCGGACATAGGGCCATATACCAATTGGTAATGATCTCCGAGGGATTGAATCTCTATTTTACCATACATACCGCGGGTCGGTCTTGACTCTCGAATTCACAGGATAGATGACGCTGTTGACTTAGCTGTGCGATTCTCCAAGAAAGTGGTAACATTCTGGGACGGTTTGACACACGATCATCCAATTCATACTTTAAACGATGGTGCTCGTCACTAAAATGCATACTAATTTGCTACTCCGAGCACGAAATAATGCTCTCGATCCAGCGGGGTAGCTTCTCGGATAGTTACGTATTCGGTAAGTAGAATGACTTTATACCGACTGGTACTGTTTACCAACAAATTGATATTTCTACTATAATATTCATACTCTGGCTGAAGGTGTCTATTGCCAATACTGTTCAGCGGACTTATTCTTGTAATACCAAGCTTCACTCTCATATAGGATAGGATAGCAGCACAGGATATGTGAAGCTATTGACTTAAAGGATCGCCTCTCGAGGAAGATGGCAACGTTCTCAATCGCTTTGAATATCGATACAGGTATATATACACAATCATGTATTGTCCGTCCGCTAAAATGTCTAGTAATTTGTTTCCGTGAATATTAAGCAGGACACACGCTAATCGTGTTAGGTTCTCGGACGGTTGGATATTCGGTGAGAAGAATGACTTTATAGGAATTGGTTATAACCTCAGACATCATGACTCCCTACCTTGAAATTCATACCATAAATTAAGGTGTCTATAGCCTGTACTGTTCAGTGGATTGTCTCCTGGACTACCTAGTGTGACTCTCGGCATCACTGCATAGGTGAAGCTATTCACTTATCCGTTCGTCTCTCACAGAAGGTCGTAACACTCGCGAAGTGTTTGACTCTCGACTTTGATATTCATGAATGTAAATATGGGGCCCATCGCTAAAATCTAAACTAATTTGCTTCACTGGACACGAAGTTTTACTCTCGACTGTGCGGGCTCGCTATTCGGGAGATAAGGCCACCGGTAGAAAGATTGATTCCATACCAATACGTAGCGATCTACGTCGGTTTGTCTCTGGAGTCTAAAAATTTATATCGTGAATACGGTATATAGTGCCAATATTGTACATCAGATTTTCCCCCGGAATTCCTGATTTCACAGTCGGAATAACAGGCTAGGTGATGCTATTTACTTCGCCGTTCGACTTATCTGGCTGACTCTCAAAGTGGAACGTATCGTTTCGTACGGTTTGACCATCGATCTTCTAATTCATACATGACGGTAAGGTGTCAGTCACTGAAATGAATAGTAATTTCTTTCTCCGAACACGAAGTTATACTCTCGATGCGGCGGTATAATTTTTCGGAGGATAAAGTCTTCGGATAAACGTTTGACATTATACCAATTGATAACGTTCTCAAACACTTTGACGCTCTACTTTAATATTCAAACCGTGAAGTGAGGTGTTTGTTACCAATACTGCTCTGCTGATTCCCTCTCCTAATACCTGCTTTGGCTCTTGGAATCACATGGTTAGTGTATTTATTGCCTCAGACGTTCGTCCCTCACAGAAGGTGGTAATGTTCCTGAACGGTTTGACACTCGATTTTCTATTTCATATACGACGTAGCTGCGCCCGTCACTGAAATGAAGACAATTTTCTTTCTCTAAACACGATGTCATACTCATGATACAGCGGGTTCGATTCACAGCATGTAAGGCTCTCGGTAAATGATTTGACTTGATACAAATTGGTAACGATCTCATATGGTTTGGCGCTCCACTAAAACATACAAAACCCTGAATTAAGGTGTCAAAATCCAATACTTGTCAACCGATTTTCCCCCGGAAGTCCATGTTTGACTTTCGGAATCACAGAATAGGTGCAGCTATTGATTTAGACGTTCGACTCCCAAAGAAGGTGGTATCGTTTTCTATCGGTTTGAATCTCGGTTTTGATATTTATACATAAAAATGTGGTACCCCTCTGCTAAGATGTTGACTAATTTCTTTCCGTGATCATTAAGTTAGACACTGTCTACTGCCAGTTGGGTTCTCGGAAGGTAAGGTGTTCCGTAAAAAGAAGGACTTTGTACGAATAGCTAACACTCTGGAAAAGTCTGACGCTTCACGTTAATAATCAAACCGTGGATTGAGATGTCTATATCCACTACTCTTCAGCGGATTTTCTCCCGGAGTACATGGTTTGACTCTTGGAATTCTGGAATAGGTGAAGCTATTGACTCAGCCGATCGGCCCCAAAGTAGGTAGTAATTTACTCGAACGGTTTGACACAAGATCTATGAATTCATACATGAAATTAATATGCTCATTAGTAAACTGTACATTAATTTGCTTCTCCGAACACGAAGTAATACTCTCGGTACAGAGCGCAAGCTTCTCGGATGTTAAGGCCTTCGTTGAAAAGTTTGACTGTATTCAAATAGATAAAGCTGTATAACTTTTTGCCGTTTCACCTTAATATTCATACCCTGAAATAATCTGGCTATTGCCAATTCGATCCAGCAGATTACTCCCGGAATACCCGGTGTGACTCTCGGAATCACAGGAAAGGTGAAGCTATTGACCAAGGCGTTCGAATAGCATGAAGGGTTGTACCGTTCTCCATCTGTTGGTCCTCGATGTTCTAATTCATACATGAAATTAAATTGCCGCCATTAAAATGTATACTAGTTTGTTGCTCTGACAACGAAGTTATGTTCTGGGTACAGCGGGTTACGCTTTAGAATTGTAAGGTCTTCGGTAGCACGTTTGACGTTATTCCAATTGGTAACCCACTCAAACGATCTGTTGCTCTACTTTAATATTCATACCCTGAATTAATGTGTCTGTTGCTAATACTATTCAGCGGATTTACAACCGGATTTCGTGGTTTGACTCTGGGGATCACAGGATAGTTGAAGCTATTGACTTTGCTCTGCGACCCTCAAAAAAGGTGGTAACGTTATCTAACGGTATGACGCTCGTCCTTCTAATTCGTACATGAAGTTAAGGTGCCCGTCACTGAAATGAATACTAATTTCCTTGTATGAAAATCAAGTTTATAACAATTGACTTTATAACAATTGGTAATGGTCTCAAACGGTTCAGCGCTCAATTTTAAAACTCAAACCATGAATTCCATGTATGCTTCCGAAGCTCGAGTGTCAAACCGTTAGAGAATGCTACCACCTTCTTTGAGAGAATAGATGGTAAGTAAATAACTTAACCTATCCTGTCCTTCCGAGAGCCAAACCAGGTATGACGGGTGTCAATCCAATGAACAGTATGGGCAAGATACGCCGTATTTCGCGGCTCGAGTATTCAAACGTAGCGTCAAACCGTTTGAGAACGTTATCAATTGGTGTATAGTCATTCTTTCTACCGAATACCCTTCCATCCCAGAACCTAACGCGCTGTACCGAGTGTCGTTCTTATTGCTCACAGACACAAATTAGTCGACATATTCACAGACGTGAACCACATTTTCATGAATAAGTATAACAAACGAGAGTAAAACCGTTCGGAACGATACCACCTTTTTACTAAAGTCGAACGGCCAAGTCAATGGCGTCACCTATCCTGTGATTCCGAGGGTCAAACGAGATATCGCTGGAGTAAATCCGCTGAATAGTATTTGCAATAGACATCTTAATTCACGGCATCAGTCTTTAAGTTGGGAGTCAAATCGTTGGAGGAAACTACCAACTGATATAAAGTCATTCTTTTCAGGGAACCTATCCCGCTGTACTGAGTGTCTCGCCTAGTGTTCACGGAAGGATATTAGAAGACATTTTAACAGCAAACGACTTGTATAGGTGTATGAGTAGCAAGATCGAGAGTCAAACCGTTCGAGAACGTGTCCACCATTTTTGACAGCCGCACACCTATGGCAACAGCTTCACATATCCAGTGATTCCAAGGGTCAAGTCAGGTACTCCAGGAGTGGGTTCGCTGTACAGTATTGCACATAGACATCCTAATTCACGGTATAACGATTAAAGTGTAGAGTCAAACCGTTGTAGGACGTTACCAATTTTTATTGTGTCAATCTCTTTACCGCGGGCCTTATGCTCCTCAAACCAAACCCGCTGTATCGAGAGTATAACTTCTTGTCCAGAGGAACACTTTAGTAGACCATTTAGTAACGGGCACCTTAACTTCATGTATCAATAGGATGATCAGGGTCAACTAGTCCGCGAACGTTACAACCTTCTTCGAGACTCGTACAGCTAACATAATAGCTTCACCCATCCCGTTATTCCGAGAGACGAACCAGGTAATCTGCGACTAAAACCGCTGTGCAGAAGTGGTATTAGACACGATATTTCACGGTATAAATATTAATGCACAGAGTCAAACCGGTGTAGAACGTTACCTATTGCAATTCAATCATCGTTTTTACCGAAGGCTTCCGTGAAGCTAACCCGCACTATCATGAGTATAACATCGTGTTCAGAGAAGCAAATTAGTATACATTTTAGTGGCGGGCACATTATTTTCATGTAGGAATGAGAAAATCGAGAGGCAAACCGATCCAGAACGATACCTGCTTCCTTGTGAAATCGCACATATAGCACAATAGCTTCACCTATCCTGTCATTCCGGCAGACAATCCAGGTATTCCGGGAGTAAATGCGCTGTGCAGCATTGGTAATGGACTCCTTCTTTCACGATTTGAATATTAAAATACAGCGTCAAGCCGTTTAAGAAAGGTACCAATTTATATCGAGTCAAACATATTACAGAATGCCCTACCATCCGTAAAACTGATCAGCTGTATCGAGAGTATACCACCATATACACGGAAACAAATTAGTATACATTTTAGTGAAGATCCACCATAATTTCTGGTATGAATTCGATGATCGAGGGTCGAACCGTTCGAGAACGTTACAACCATCTTTGGGAATCGAACGGCTAAGTCAAAAGCTTCACATATCCTGATAGTCAAACCTGGTATTCCAGGAGTAAATCCGCTGAACAGAATTGGCTTCAGACACCCTATTTCATGGTGTAATATTAAGGCCAGAGTCAATCCGTTTGCGATCGTTGCCAATTGGAATAAAGTTAAACTTTTTACTGAATCCCTTACCCTCCGAAAGCCTAACGCATTATATCGACAGTATAACATCGTTTTCAGAGGAACAGAATACAATACATTCTAGTGACTGGCACCTTAAATTCATGTATGAATATGAAGATCGAGAGTCAAACCGTTGGAGAGCGTTGCCACTTTTTTTGCGAGACGCATAGCTAAGTCAGTAGCTTTCCCCAGCCTGTGATTCCGAGATTCAAGCCAACTACTCAGGGAGTAAATAGGCTGAACAGCATTGGAGTAGACACCATAGTTCACGGCTTGAATGTTAAAGTAAAGCGAGAATCCGTTCGAGAGGTCTTACCTTCTGCGAACCTCACCGGCTTCATCGAGAAAATAAGATCGGGTTCACAGAAAGTAATTAGTATCCATTTCAGCGACTGGCACAGTAGCTTCATGTACTAATAAAATGATCGAGGGTCAAACCACACGATAAGCTTACGATCTTCAGTGAAAGACGAACGGCTAAGTCACTAGCACCATCTATCCAGTGATTCAGAGAATCACACTTGGTATGTCAGGAGTCAATCCGCTGTACACTGTTGGAAATGGGCGCATTAATTTGAGGTATGGGTATTAAATTAGAGCGACAAACCGTTGGACATCATTGCCAACTGGTATGGTATGGAGTCAAATTCTTTACCCGACACCTTGCCTTCCTAGAATCTTACCCGCTGCAGCGAGTGTCCTGCTTACTGCTGACGAAATCCTATGGGTAGTCAATATTACAGATGCACACCTTATGTTCGCATATGAATTTGATGATCGAGTGTCAAGCCGTTCGAGATTGGTTACATCCTTCATTGGGAGCCAAACGGCTCCACATATCCTGTGAGTCCGAAAGTCAAATCAGGTATTCCGGAAGTTGATCAGCTGAACAATATTGGCAATGGTCACCATAATTCACGGTTTGAATATACCAGTAGAGCGTCAAACCGTTGCTGAACGTTACCTATTCGTATGAAATCTTTCTTCTTACCGTATACTTTACCGTCCGAGAACCTAACACGCTATATCGAGTGTCTTGCTTAATGTTCACGAAAAGAAATCTGTATCAATGCTAGCGGACGGGCACCACATTTTGATGTCTAAATAGCAAAATCGAGTGTCAATCCGTTGTAAAGTGTTACCACTTCCTTGGGGAATGAAACGGCTAATTCAGTAGCTGCATCTATCCTGTAATTCCAATAGTCAAACCATGTGTTCCGGGACTAGATACGCAGAACAGTTTTGGCAAAAGATACCTCAATTCGCGGAATGAGTAATAAAGTAGTAAGTTAATCCGTGAGAGAACGTTACGTACAGTTATAGGTTCATAGTTTTTAACGAAGCCATTTACGGAAACAAATTAGTATGCAATGGAGTGGCGGGCACGTTATATTCACGTACGAATAGAATAATTGGGAGCCAATCCGTTCGAGACCGTTCTCACCTTCTTTTCGACTCGACCGGCTAAGTCAATAGCATCACCTATCCTGCGATACTGATTGTCAAACCAGGTAGTCCGAGAGTCCATACGCTGAACAGTATTGGCAATAGACACCCCTATCCCACGGTTTCAATATTAAAATTGAGCGTCAGCCCTATATAGAACGTTACCTATGTGTATAAAGTCAAACTTTATCCCAAAGGACTTACTTTCCGGGATGCCAACCTGCAGTATCGCGAGTGTAACATCGTATTCAGTGGAACATATATCAATACATGTTAATGACGGGCACCGTAATTTTATGTATGAATTAGAAGATCGAGCGTCGAACCGCTCGAGAGCAATGCCACCCTTTTTTAGAGTCGAAAGGCTAAGTCAATAGTTTCAGCTAGCCTGTGATACCGAGAGTATAGCCAGGTATTCCGAGAGTGAGTCCGCACAAAGCTGTTGGCAACATACACATCAGCGAATACTCAAATAGAGAGCCAAACCCTCGGAGAACATTACCAATTCGTATAAAGTCCATCCATTCCAGAATTCCTTACTTTCTGTGAACCTAACCCGCTGTATCGTGAGTATAACTTTGTGCTTCGAGAAGCAGATTAGTATTGATTTTAGTGACGGACACTTAATTTCCAGAATGAATTAGTCGATCGAATGACAAACATTTCGAGAACGTTACCACCATATTTGAGAGTCGAACGGTAATGTCAATTGCTTTACCTATCCTGTAATTCCGAGAGCCAAACCAGGAATTCCTGGTGTAAATCCGCTGAAGTGTATTGGCAATATGGACCTTAATTCACGTCTTGAATAATAAAGTGGAATGTCAATCCGTCGGGGATCATTTCCAATTGGTATAGACTCATTCATTTTACCGAATTCATTACCTCCCTAGAACCTAACCCGTTGTAGCGAGTGTCATGCTCACTGCTCACGGAAACCAATTAGTGGACATTATAGCAGATGCACACCTTATTTTCATATTTGAATTAGAAGATCGATTGTCAAACCGTTCGAGATCGTTCCCATCTTCGTTGGGAGCCGAACGGCTAAGTCAAAAGCTTCACCTATCCACTGATTCCAAGAGTCTAACTATGTATTCCGGGAGTAAATCCGCTGAACAGTATTTGCAATATACACCCTAGTGCACGGTATAAATGTTAAAGAATAGTATCATACCCTTGTAGTACGTTACCAATTGGTATATGGTCAAACATTTTACGGAAGGCCCTACCTGCGGAGATCCTGTCCCGCGGTATAGAGTGAATAAGTTAGTGAACAAAAAAACAAATTGTTACCCATCTTGGTGATTACCCTAATTTTGTGCATTAATTAGAAGATCGAGGATCGAACCGTGTGAGACCGTTAACAAATGGTATAAAGTCAAACGTTTTACCGAAGACCTTCCCTTCCGCGAACCTCACCCGCTTGATCGAGAGTATAACTTCATGATCAGGGAAAGAAATTAGTACTCATTTACGTGAGGGGCACCTTAATTTCATGTATGAATTAGAATAACGCGGATCAAACAGTTCGAGAAGGTTACCACCCGCATTGGGACTCGAACAGATAGGTAAATACCGTCGCCTGTCCTGTGTTTCCATGAGTTGTACCAGGTGTGCCTGGAGTAAATCTGCAGATCAATATTGAAAATGGGCACCTATGTTCACGGCTTTAGATTTAGATTCGAACAATTTACCAATTGCCTCACTATCGGAGAAGCAAACCCGCCGTTCCGAGAGTACTACTTCGCGATCAGAGGATTAAGATAGTAATCATTTTTGTGACGGGGACCTTAATTTCATTATCAAAAAGAAGATCTAGGGTCAAGCCTTTCGAGAATGTTACCACCTTCTTTGGGATTCGAACGGCAGAGTCAACAGCTTCACCAATATTTGTGATTCCGAGAATGAAACCTGGTACTCCAGGAGTAAATCCGCTGAACGGTATTGGCAATAGACACATTAATTCACGGTGTGGATATTAAAGTACAGTGTCAATCCGTTGTAGCACGTAAACAATTTGTATAAAGGCCATACTTTTACCAGCGGCCTTACCTTACGAGAATCCTAACCCGCTGCATCAAGAGTATAAATTTGTGTTCAGAGACCGAAATTAATGTTCGTTTCAGTGACGAGCACCTTTCCTTCATATATGAATTAGAAGATCGAGGGTCAAACCGTTCGAGAACGATACCACTACATTTGACAGTCGCTTGGCTAAGGCAATAGCTTCACCATTCCTGCGATTTCGAGAGACAGACCATGTATCCCGAGAGAAAATCCGATTAACAGTATTGGCACTAGACACATTAAATTGCTAAATGATTATTGAAGTTGGAGGTCAATCCGTCGGAGAACATTACCAATTGGTATACAGTCATTATTTTTACCGAATACATTACCTTCCTTGAACCTAACCCGCTGTAGCGAGTGGCATACTTAGTGCTCGGGGAAAAAAATGAGTAAACATTATAGCAGAAGCATTCCTTATTTTCAGATATGAACTAGAATATCGAGTGTTAAACCGTTCGATATCTTTACCACCTTCCTCGGGAGTCGAACGGCTCCGTCAGCAGCTTCACCTGTTCATGTGATTCCGAGAGTCAAGCCTGGTATTCCAGAAGTATATCCACTTAACAGCATTTGCAATAATCGCCTTGTTTCACGGTTTAAATATTAAAGTACGGGGTCTATCCGGTGGAGAATATAAACAATTGCTTTAAAGTCATACTTTATGCCGAAAACTTTACCTTCCTAGATCCTAACCCGCAGGATCGGTTACCATGCTTAGTGCTCTCGGAAACAGTTTAATAGACTTTTTAGCAGACGCACAGAATTTTCATGAACGAACAGCAAAATCGGGAGCCAAACCGTTTGAGAACGATACCAATCGCTATATGTTCAAAACTTTTACAGAAGACCTTGCGCTCCGAGAAACACACCATTTTAACGAGAGTATACCTTCATGTTCAGAGAAAGAAATTAGTATTCACTTCTGTGACAAGCACCTTCAGTTCACGTATAAATTAGAAGCTTAAGTGCCAAAACTCTCGGGAACGTTGCCACCATCTGTGGGAGACGGGCGACTAAATCAATAGCTTCACCATTCCTCTGACTTGGAGAGACCAACCGGGTATTTCGGGAGTAATTCCACTGAGCAGTATTGGCAATGGACACGTTAATTCACGGTATGAATATTAAAATAAAGCGCCATACCGATAGACATCGTTACCAGTTTCTACAAAGTCAAGCGCATTACCGAAAGCCTTACCACCCGAGAAGATATCCGGCGGCATCGAGATTATTACTTCGTAGTTAGAGAAACACATTAGTATAAATTTCAGTGACAGCACCTTAAGTTCATGTACGAATAAGAATATCGATGGTCAAAGCGATTGAGAACATTACCACACTGTTTGAATGTCGAAAGGCATGGTCAATATCTTTGCCTATCCTGTGATTCTGAGAGTCAAACCAGGTATCCCCGGAGTAAATCCGCTCAACACTATTGCCAATGGACACCTTAATTCACGGTTTTAATATTAAAGTAACGCGTCAATGTGTTCTCGAGCGTTGCCAATTTGTATAAACTCAAACGTTTTATTGACGAAGATACCCTTCGAAAGCATAAAGCTCTGTATCGAGAGTATAACAAGGTGTTCAGAGGAACCAACTGTTATACATTTTATAGTCGGTCTCTTTAATTTCTTGAATGAATGCGAAGAACGAGGGTCAAACCGAGAGAGAACGCAACCACAATTTTTGAGAATAGAGCGGCTAAATCAATAGCTTCACCTATCCTGTGATTCGAAGAGGCAAACCAGGTGCTCCTGGAGTAAATCCTCTGTACAGTATTAGCACTAGACAGCCTATATCGCGGTATAAATGATCTAGTACATGGTCAAACCCTTGTGGAACGTCACGTATTGATATCGAGTCCTTCTTTCTTCCAAAGGCCTTACCATCCGAGAAGCTATCCCACTCTGTCCAATGTAACACTTCATGTTGAGAGACGCAAATTAGTATACACTTTGGTGTGGGCACCTTAATTTCATGTGTTAATTAGAAGAGCGAGTGTTAAACTGTTCGAGAAAGTTACCACCTTCCCTGAAAATTGTACGGCTAAGTGAATAGCTTCACCTTTCCCGAGGTTTCGTCAGTCAAACTAGGTATTCCTGGTGCAAATCGGCTGAACAGTATTGGCAAGAGACGCCTTAATTCACTGTACGAGTATTAAAGCAGAGTGTCAAACGGACGGCGAACACTGCCCATTCGTATAAAGTTATTCTTTTCAGCGAATGCCTTACCTTCCGAGATCTAAACACGGTGTAGCGAATGTCTTGCTTAGTGCTCACGGAATTGAGTTAGTAGACATTTTAGAAGACGAACACTTTAATTTCATGTATCAGTAGAATGATCGAGGGTCAAACCATCCGAGAACGATACCACATTCATGGAGAGTCGAACAGCCAAGTCAGTTGCTTACCCCATCATGGGATTCTGAGTGTCAAACCCGGTATTCCGGGAGTGAATCTACTGAACAGAATTGTCAATAAACATCTTTATTCACGGTATGAATATACATGTAGGGAGCCAATCCATTGCAGAATGCTAACCATTGCTATACAGTCAAACTTTTTACCGAAGGCATTACCGTTCGAGAACATAACCTGCTGTAGGGAGTGCATTGCTCAGTGCTGTCGGAGTTAAACTGGTAGACACTTCACCAGGCTGACACAAAATATTCAAGTACGAATAGCAAATTCGAGAGTCTAACCGTTCGGGAAACGGTACCACCTGCTTCGCTAGTCGCTCAGCTACGCCAATAGCACAACCTATCCTGTGACTCTGAAATTCAAACCTGGTATTCCGAGAGTAAATCTGCTGTTCAGTATTGACCTTATACACCCTACTGCGCGGTATTGATACTAAAGAACAGATTCAAACCGTCATAGAACGATACATATTTGTATTGTGTCAATCTCAGCACAGAAAGACCTGCCTCCGAGAAGCGAACCCGCTGTATCCAGAGTACAATTTCGTGGTCGGAGAAGATAATTCGTACGCATTTTTGTTTCGGACACCTTAATTTCATGTATCAATTATAAGGATTGAGAGTCAAACAGTTCGAGAATGCTTCCACCGTCATTGAGGATCAAACGGCTAGGTCAATAGCTTCATCCATGCAGTGAATCTGACGGTCAAACCAGCTATTCCTGGAATAAATCTGCTTAACAGAATTGCCAATAGACACCATAACTCACGGTTGGAATGTTCAAGTAGAGAGTCAAACCAACGCAGAACGAAACATATTCTTATAAAGCCATTCTTTTTACCGAATACCTTACCATCCGAGATCTTAACCAGCTGTAGCGAGTGCCATACTTAATGTTCACGGAAACAAACTAGTAGACAGTCCTCGAACCGTCTGACCCTCGATCATCAATTCATACACCAAATTAAGATGCCCGTCACTCAAATGTATACTAATTTTGTTTCCGTGGCAACGAAGATATACTATTGATACAGCGGGATAGGTTCTCGGTATGAAAGGCCTTCGATAAAAAGCTTGACTATTCACCAATAGGTAACGATCTACAACGTTTTGTCGCTTTACTCTAATACAGAAACTGCGAAATAAGGTATCTATTACCAATACTGAAGAGCGCATTTACTCTCGGAATATATCGTTTGACTTTTGGAATCACAGGATATATGCAGCTATTGACGTACCGGTTCGAATCTCATAGAAGGTGGTAGCGTACACGAGAGGTTTGCATTCGATACTCTAATTCATACATGAGGTTAATGCGCCCGCAACTAAAATGTGTATTAATTTGGTTCTTTGATAACGAAATTATACTCTGAATACAGCGCGTTAGGTTCTCGGAGGGTAGGTTTCCGTTAAAATGTTTGACTTATGCCAATCGGCAACGCTCTAGAACTGTTTGGCGCCTTGCATTTATATTTGAACCGTGAATTAAGATGTCAATTGCCAATACTCTTCTGCCGATTTACTCCCGGAATACCTGGTTTGCATTTCGGTAACACAGGATAGCTGCTGATATTGACATAGATGTGCCGCTTTCGAAGAAGATGGTATCGTTCTCCAACGGTTTGACACGCGATTATTTTATTCACACAGGAGAATTAGGTGTCCGTCCGCGAAAATATCTACAAATTTGTTTCCGTGACAACTACGCATGTTACTCGCTACTGCGCGTTTGGTTCTGGGAAGATAAGGTATTCGGTACAAGGTATAACTTTATAGCAATTGGTTATGTTCTGCATCTGATTAACGCTCTACTCTAATATTCAAGCCGTGAATCAAGGTGTCTATTGCCATGGCTCTTCAGAGGACTTAGCCCTGAATACCAACTTTGGCTCTCGAAATCACAGGATATGTGGTGATATTGGCTTATCCGTTCGCCATTCACAATCGTGGTAACGTTCTCGAACGGTTTGACCCTCGATCTTTTAACTCATGAATGAAATAATGGTGCTCGTCACTGAAATGTACATTAGTTTGTACCTCTGAACACAGTGTTACATTCTCGATACAGGAGGTCAGTTTGACGGAGGGTAAGGCAATCTGTAAGAAGCTTAACCCCACACGAACAGCTAATGCTCTACAACGCTCTGACGGCCTGCTTTAATATCCAAACCGTGAATTGAGGAGGTGTCTATTGTCAATACTGTACACAGCATTTTCACGCGGAATATCTGGTTTGTCTTTCGGAATCACAGGATATATGAAGCTGTTCACTTAGCCGTTCTTGTCTCACAGACTGTGGCAACGTCCTCGAGCGGCCTGACGTTAGATCTTCTAATTCATACATGATGTGATGGTGTCCGTCACTGAAATCAATACTAATTTCTTTCCCTGAACGCTAAGTTATACCCTCGATGAAGCGGTTGATGTTGGCGGATTTTATCACCTTCGGTAAAACGTTTAACTTTATACCAATTGCTAACGCTCTAAAACAGTTTGACGCTCTACTTTCATATTCAAACCATGATCCACGGAGTCTATTGCAATACCGTGCACCGAATTTACTTCCGGAGTGCCACATCTGGCTCTCGTAATCATAAAATAGGTGAAGCAGTTGACTCCGCCCTTCGATCCCCAAAGAAGGGGGCAATGTTCTCAAAGGGTTTGACCCACGACCTTCTAATTCATACATGCAATTAAGGAGCCCGTCACTAAATGTATACCAATTCGTCAATCTGAACACTGTGTTATACTCTTGATACAGCGTGTTAGTTTCTCGGAGGGCAAGGCATTCTGTAAAAAGTTTGATCATACACCAATAGGCAATGTCCTCAAGAGGTCTCACTGTCTACTATATTATTCATAGCGTGAATTATGATGACAATTGCCAAAACTATTCGAGGCATATACTTCCGGAATACGTGGCTTGACTCTCAGTATTGCAGGATCGGTGCCGCTCTTTTCTTATCTTTGCGACACTCCAGAAGGTTGGTAACGTTCTCCAACGGCTTGCCTCTCGATCTTCCAATTTTTATATGAAGATATGGTGACCGTCAACAAAATGAGTACCAATTTCATTCCGTGAACAAGAACTTGTACTCCCGATGGAGCCGCTAGGGTTCGCCGGAGGTAAGCCCTTCAGTAAAACGTTCGACTCTAATCCAATTGGTGAAGGTCTCAAACGGTTTGACGCTCTAGGGTAATATTCAAACCGTGAATTAAGGTGTCTGATGCCCATACAGTTGAGTACGTTTACTCTCGGAATATCTCGCTTGACTTTTTAGTCACACCACGTATGAAGCTATTGACGTAGCCGTTTGATTCTCAAAGAATGTGGTAACTTTCTCGAACGGTTTGATCCATGATCTTCTTATTCATAATCAAATTAAGGTCCCCGTCACTAAAATTATTACTAATTTGATCCTCTGAACACGATGTTATTCTCTCGATACAGAGCGATGGGTTCTCGAAAGGTAAGGCATTCCGTTAAAAGCATGCCTATATGCCAATTGGCAATGTTCTCAACAGTTTGACTCACTACATTAAGATTCATGCCCTGACCTGAGGTGTTAATTGCTAGCAATCTTTAGTGGATTAACTCCCGGTATACATGGTTTGACTCTCGGATTCATAGTATATATTAAGCTAATGATTTAGCCGTTCGAATCCCAAGGAAGGTGGAGACCCTCAAAGAGGGTGATAACGTTCTCAAACGATTTCACCATCGATATTCTATTTCCTACATGTATTTGCGGTGCCCAGAACTGAAGTGGGATGTAATTTCTTTCTCAGGAGACAAAGATACACTCTCCATACGTCGGGTTAATTTTTAGGTGTAAAAGGTCTTCGGTAAAACGTTTGACTTTATACCAATTGGTAAGGTTCCCAAACGTTTTGACACTGTATTTTGATATGCAGACCCATGATTATGGTGTATATTACCAATACTGATCAGCGGATTTACTCCAGGAATACCTGGTGTGACTCTCGGAATCACAGGATAGGTGAAGCGATTGACATAGACAATCGTCTCTGACAGAAGGGCGTAACTTTCCCGAACGGCTTGGGCCTCGGTCTTAAAACTCATACATCTAGATAAGGTGCCCATCACTGGAGTAAGTACCAATTTCATCTTCAGCACACGAAGTTATACTCTCCATGCAGAGGGTCAGGTCCTCGGAAGGAATGGCCTTAGCTAAAACGATTGACCTTATGGCAATTGGTAACGTCCACAAACGGTTTGACTCTCTACTTTAATATTCAATCCATGAATTAAGGTGCTTAGAGCCAAAACCGCGACGCGCACTTACACCCAGCATACCGGGATTGACTTTCGGAATCACAGGGTAGGTGTCGCTATTGCCTTAGCAGATCGATCCTCAAGGAAGGTGGAAACGTACTTGCACGGTTTGACCCTCGGCCTTTATAATTCATACATGGAATTAAGGTGCCTGTCCCAAAAATGTGTTATAATTTGTTTGTCTGAACACCAAGTTATACTCTGTATGCAGCGGGTTAAGTTCTCGTAAGGTTAGGCCATCGGAAAAAGGTTTGACTTTATAGGAATGCGTAACGTCCTCTAACATTATGACGGTCTGCTGTAGTATCCATACCATGAATTCAGGTGTTTATTGCCAATACTGTACTGGCTACATTCTCACGGAGTACCTCGTTTTACTCTAGGAATCACAGGATACCTGATGGTACTGACTTAACTTATCGACACTCAAAGACGATGTTAACGTTCTCGAAATCTTTATCCCTCGATCTCCTAATTTACACATGAAACAAGGGTTCCCGTCACTAAAATGATAACTAATATATTTCTCGGAACGCGAAGTTAAACTTTCGATACCGCTGACTTGGTTCTCGGAGGAGAAGGCCTTCTGGAAGAAGAATGACTATATACAAATTCTTAAGGATCTACAACGGTTTGACACTGTACTTTAATATTCATTCCGCCAATTAATGTGTCTATTGCCAATACCATTCAGCGAATTTACTACCGGAATAGCTGCGTCTGATTATCGGAATCACATGATAGGTCATGCTGTTGACATAGTTGTGCCTCTCTCAAAGAAGGTGGTATATTTCTGGCATGATTTGACACTCTATCCTCCAATGCAAACATGAACATATGATGCCCATTACTAAAATATATACTAATGTCTTTCCCTGAACTCGAAGATATACTCTCGATACGGCGGGTTTGCTTCTCGGAAGTTAAGGCATTCGGTAAAAGGTTTGACATTCTAGCAATTGTAACGTTCTCATAAGGTGTGAAGCTCTATTTTAATATGCAGTCCGCGAATTAAGGTATCTATTGCTACTACTGTACGGCGCATATACTCCCGGAATATCCAGTTTGACTTTCGGAATCACTGGATGTATGAGGCAATAGACTTAGCCGTTCGAATCTGAAAGAAGGTGGAAACTTTCTTGAACGGTTTGACCGTCTATCCTCTTATTCATAATGAAACTATGGTCCCCATCACTAAAATCTTTACTAATCGGGTGGTCTGAGCATGAAGTTACACTTTCGATGAAGCGAGTGTGGTTCGCGGACGGTACGGCCTTCGGTAATACGTTTCATTTTGTAGCAATTGGTAACGTTCACAAACGGTTTGTCGCTCAATTTTAATATTCAAACCGCGAATAAGTGTGCCTGTTGCCAATAATGTTAAGAGGATTTACTCCTGGAATACAAAGATTGACTCTCGGAATCAAAGGATAGGTAAAGCTATTGACGTAGCCGATCGATCCTCAACGAAGGTGGAATCGTTCTCGAGCGGCTTAGCGCTCGGTCTACTAATTCATACATGAAATTAAGGCGTACGTCTCTGAAATGAATACTAATTTCTTCCTCTGAACACGAAGTTGTACTCTTGAAACGGCCAGTTTGCTTCTCCGAAGGTAAGGTCATCAGGTGAAAGTTTAACTCTATGGAAATAGGGTACATTCTGCAACGGATTGACTTTGTACTTCAATATATATAACGAGAAATATGGAGTCTGATGCCAATACTTCTCAGCGAATCCACTCCAGGTATACCTGATTTGACTCCTGGAATCGCAATATACGTGAAACTATTGACTTAGCCGTTCGAAGCCTAAAGAAGGTGGTAACGTTTCGAGTGGTTTGCCCCTCGATTTTGCTATTCAGACACGAAAATAAAGTCTCCGTCTGAGAAATCGTCTAATAATTTGTTTCCGTGCGCCCTTAGTATGACACTCGCTATAGCGGTATAGGTTCTTGGAAGGCATGGTATCCGGTAAAAAGTTTGACTTTATACCGTTTCGTAATATTTTCCGACAGATTTACCCTCTATTTTAATATTCATACCGTGAATTATGGTCTCTATTGCCAATCGCGTACAGCAGAATGACTCCCAAAATACTGGTCTGACTGACGGAATAACAGGATCGGAGAAGGTACTTGGTTTGCCGTGCGAGTTACAAGAAGGTGGGATCGATCTCGATAGGTTTGACTGTCCATTTTCCTATTCGTACATGAAGATAAGGTGCCCGTCTGCTAAAACGTCTATCAACTGGTTTCCTTTCACTCTGAGCAACAGATTCGATGCAACGGGTTAGGTTCTCGCAAGGTATGGTATTTGGTAAAATGTTTAACTTTATTCCAACTGGTAACGTTCGCAAACCGTTTCAAGCACTACTTTAATATTGAATCCGTGAATTAATGTATCTACTGGTATCACTGTACAGCGGATTGACGCCCGGAATACCAGGCTTGACTCTCGGAACATCAGGACGGGTGAAGCTAATGACTCAGCCGTTCGACTCTCAAGGAAGGAGTTAACGATCTTAGATGGTTTAACATTCGATCTTCGAATTAATGCATGAAATTGAGGTGCCCTTCACTGAACTGTATACTAATTCGTCCCACATAACACGAAGCTATACTTTCGGTACAGCGGTAAGCTTCTGGGCAGATAATAGTTCGGTTAAAAGTTTGTCTCTATACCTATATGTCACGATCTACAAAGGCTTGCCTCTGTTCCTTAAGATTTATGCTGTGAATTTGGGTGTCTAATGCCAATACTGTGAGCCGACTTAATCCCGTATTACATGATTTGCTCTCGGAATCAAAGGATATGTGAAGCTTTGACTTAACCGTTCGTCTCTCAAGGATGGTGGTATCGTTCTAGAATAGCTTGACCGTCTATCTTCTAATTGATACACTAAATTAAGGTGCCCATCTCTATAATGTATAGTAATATGTTCCTCTGATCACGATGTTATACTCTCGATACAGTGGATTAGACGTTCGGAGCGTAAGGTCTTGGGTGAAGCATTTGACCTTATACCAATTGTTAACGTTTTCATTTAAAGTAACGCTCTGCTTTATAGCTAAAGCCGTGACTAAAGGTATCTAATGCCAATGCTGTGCTGCGGATTTTCGCCCGGTATACCTGGTTTGACTCACGGAATCGTAGGACAGGTGAAGCTTGCAAATAATGCGTTAGATTCTCAACTAAGGTGTTAACGTTATCGAACAGTATTACGCTTGATCTTCCAATTCAATCATGAAATTAAGGTGCACGTTACTAATATGTATAGTAATTTGTTCCTATGAGCATGACGTTATACTCATGATACAGGAGGCTTGAGTTTCGGTGGGTAAGGCCTTCAGTAAGAAGCATGACTTTACGCCAATTGTTAATGATCACAAAATTATTGACGCTCCACTTTAAGATTCAGGCCGTGAATTATGTTATCTAATGACAATCCTGTTCAGCGGATTTACTCCCGGAATACCCAGTGTGGCCCTCAGAATCATGGGATAGGTGCAGCTATTGGTTGACGGTCGATTCTCACAAACGGTGGTAACGATCTCGGCGGTTAGGCCCTCGATCTTCGAATTCATGCATGAAATTATGGTGCTCGTTGCAGAAAAAGAAAACTGCTTCGTACATGAACACGGTGTTGTACTCTCATCACGAGGGGTCAGTTTTGCGGAGGGGGCGGCAATCTGTAAGAAGTTTAACCCTACACGAATAGGTAACGTTCTACAACGGCTTTATGGCCTGCTTTTATATTCAAACCGTGAATTGATGTGTCTATTGCCAATACAGTAAAGCGCATTTACTCCCGGCGTATCTAGTTTGACTCATGTAATCGCAGGATGGGAGAAGCTATTGACTTAGCCGTTCATCTCTCACAGAAGGTGGCAGCGATCTCGAACGGTTTGACCATCGATTTTCTAATTCATACATGAATTTAAGGTAACGTCACTAAATTGTATGCTAATGTGTTTCCCTAATAACGAAGATATACCCTCGACACAGCGGATTAGGTTCACGAATCGTATGGTCTTCGGAAAAAATTTTGACTTTATACCATCCGGTAACGTTCTCAAGCGGCTTCATGCTTACTTTAATATTCAAGCCACGAAATAAGGTGTCCACTGTCAACACTGTAGGGCGCATATACTTATGATATACCTAGTTCAACTCTCCGAATCACTAGATAGGTGAAGCTATTGACTTAGCCGTTCGTCTCTCACAGATTGTGGTCACGCTTTCGAACGCTTTGACTCTCGATGTTGATCCTTATGCACAGGCATGAGGTGTTCGTCCGCTGATATGTCTACTAATTTGTTTCAGTGCACATTGAGCAGTACACTCGCTTCAGCGCGTTAGGATCTCGGAAGGTATGGTATGTGGTAAAAGGAATGACCTGATGCGCATTGGTAATGTTATCCTTAGGTGTGACTCTCTACAATAATATTCATACCGTGAACTAAGGAGTCAGTTGCCAATAAACTTCAGCGGCCTTAGTCCCAGATTACCAGATTTGTCACTTGGAGTGACAGAATATCTGAAGCAATAGACTTAGCCGTTGGAATCTAATAGACGCTGATGACGTTCTCGAGCAGTTTGACTATCGATATTCCAATTCGTACATGAATTTAAGGTGCATTCACTAAATTATATACTAATTTGTTCCTCTGAACACGATGTTATACTCTCTATGCAGCGGGTTAGCTTCTCGGAAGGTACGGCCTTCGGTGAATGGGTAGACTCTGTACCAGTAGGTAACGTTACACTACTGTGTGACCCTGTACTGCAATATTTACACCGGGAAGTAGGGCTTTTAATACCGATACTGCACAGGGGATTTACACCCGGAATGCCTCATTTGACTCTCGGAATCATGAAAAAGGGGACGCTATTGGCTCATGCGTTCGATCGACAAAGAAGGTGATAGAGCTCTCAAAGTGTTTGACCCTCGATCTCCTAATTGATAGATAACATTAAGGTTGTCGTCACTAAAGTGTATACTAATTTGATTCTCTGAACACGAAGTCATACTCTCGATACAGCGGGTTAGTTGTAGCATTGATACCGTGAATTATGGTCTATTGCCAATAATGATCAGCGGATTTACTCTCTGTATCACTTGTTTGTCTCTTGGAATAACAGGATAGGTGAAGTTATTGAAGTCGCTGTGCCACTCTCAAACAAGGAGGTTACGTAGTCGGAGGATCGGTTCCCGATTTTGCCAATCAAATATGAAAGTAAGGTGTCCCTCTGCCCAAATGCCTACCAACTTGCTTGCGTGAACACCAGCAAGACACTCCCTATAGCGGGTTATGGTCACTGACGGCAAAGTATTAGGTAAAAAGAATGGCATTATTACAATTGATAACGTTTTCCGACGGATTGACTCACAGTCATATTACCTATTTGGTAATACCATACCTTCCGCGAACCAATCACGCTGTATTGAGAGTATAACTGCGAGGTCAGAGAAGCAAATTAGTATACATTATAGTGACGACCACCTTAATTTCACCCATGATTTAGGATATCAAGGATCAAGCCGTTCGAGAACGTTAGCACCTTCTGCGAAAGACCAACGGCTAAGTGTATAGCTTCACCTATCTGGAGATTCCGAGACTTAAACCAGGTATTCTGGGAGTAAATCAGCTGAGCAGTATTGGCAATCGGCACCTTAATTCTCAGAATGAATATTGAAGCAGACCGCATACCGTTGTAGGGCGTTATCAATTTGTAAATAGTTCATCCTTTAAAAGAAAGCCTTACCCGCCTAGAATATAATCCACCTTATCGAGAGTATAAGTTCGAGTTCAGAGAAACACAGTAGTATAGATTTTAGTGGTGTGCACCATAATTTGATATATGACTTAGTAGGTCCATTGTCAAAGCGTTCGAGAACGTTACCACCTTCTATGAGAGACCAACGGTTAATCAATAGCTTCACATATCCGGTGATTCCGAGAGCAATCCCAGTTATTCTGGGGGTACATTCGCTGAGCAGTATTGGCAAAGACACCTTAATTCGCCGTATGAGTATTAATGTACATTGTCAAACCGTTGCAGAACGCTACCTATTCGTATACGGTGAAGCCTTTTACCAGAGGCCTTACCTTCGGACAACATATTCCGTTGTATGGAGAATATAACTTCGTGCCCAGAGAAGAAAATTAGTATACGTTTTAGTGGCATGCACTTAAATTTTATGTATGAGTAAGAAAATCGAGAGTAAATCCTATGATCAACGTTACCACCTTTTTTTGTGAGTCGCATAGCTAAGGCAATATCTTCATGTATCCTGTGATTCCGTGAGCCACACAAGTCATTCCGGGTGTAAATTCAATGAATAGAATTGGCTATCTATACCTTAGTCCACAGTTTGATCATTAAAGTAGGGGGGCAAGCCATCGGTGAACAGTACCAAATGTTACAGAGTCATACGTATTACAGAATAACTTATCTTCTGTAAACCTAACTCGCTGCATCGAGAATATAACTTTATGTTGAGAGAAGCAAACAAGTATACATGCTGATGACGTGCACCGTAATTTCAAGTATGAATTTGAAGATGGAATGTTAAGCCGTTCGAGAACGCTACAACCTTCATTGAGAGTCGAACGGCTAATTCAATACCTACACCTATCCGGTGTTCCCGAAATTCCATCCAGGTCTTCCTGAAGTAAATGCGCTGGTTAGTTATTGGCAAAAAACACCATAATTCACGGTCTGGATCTTAAAGCAGGCCGTCAAACCGTTGCAGAACATGATCTATACGAGTAGGGTCATAATTGTTACAGAATGCCTTTCTTCCGAAAAACTTACTCCCTGTAAGGTAGTATAATATCGTGTTCAGAGGAACAAGTTAATTTACATTTTAGTGGCGGTCACCATAATTTCCTGTATTAATTAGAAGATCGAGGGTAAAACCAAGCGAGATTGTTACCACCTTCTTTGGGAAACGCACAACTAAGAAAATAGGCCCTCCTATCCTGTGATTCCGAGAGACAAACACTGGTATTCCGGGAGTAAATCCGCTGAAAAGTATATGCAATAGGCACCGTAATTCACGGCGTGAATATTAAGATTGAGAGTCAAACAGTCCGAGAACATTACCAATTGTTACAAAGTCATACTTTTTAACGTATACCTTACAATCCGAGAATGCAAGCCGCCGTAGCGATTGTCTTGCTTTGAGTTCAAAGGAACAAACTAGCAGACAATTTCACAGACGGGCACCTTAATTTCATGTATCAATTGGGAAATCTAGTATGAAGTCGTTCGAGAACGTTACCACCTTCTCTAAGAGATGAACGGCTAAGTTTACAGTTTCACCAGTCCTGTGATTCGGAGAGTAAAATTGGGTATACCTGGAGGCAATCCTCTGTACACTATTCGCAATGGGCACCTTAGTTCACGGTTAGAATATTAAAGTACACAGTCAAATATTTGTATACCGATACATATTGGGATAATGTCATTCGTTTCACACAAAACCTTACCCTATAAGACCTTAACCCGATGTGTTTACAGTATTCCTTCGTACTCAGAAGTACAAATTAGTACAGATTGCAGTAAAGGGCACCTGAGTTTCATGTATGACTTAGAAGATCGAAGGGGAAACCGATCTAGAACGATACCACCTTCGTCGTCAAATCGCATATATAACACAATAGCTTCACCTACCCTGCGGTTCTGGGAGTCATACCAGGTTTTCCGAGAGCAAGTACGGCGAACAGTATTAGTAATAGAGAACTTAATTCACGGATTGAATATTAAATATAGAGCGTCAATCCGTTTGAGAACGCTACCAATAGCTATAAAGTCAAAAGTTTTACCGAAGACCATTCCCTCCGAAAAGATAACCTGCAGTATCGAGAGTATAACTTCGTGTACAGAGAAGTAAGTTCGTATATATTATGGTGCGGCTGCATTAGTATCATGTGTGCATTCGATGATCCAGGGAAGAACGTTTCGAGAATGTGACCACCTTTCTTCAGATTGGAACAGCTAACAGTATAGCTTCTTTGAGAGTGAAAGGGACAAGCCAGATGCTTCAGCTATCCTGTGGCTCCGAGAGTGACACCGTGTACTCCAGCAGTAAATACGCTCAACAGATAAGGCAATAGTCACCTTATTTCACGCGATGAATATTAAAGGAGATTGTCAAACCGCGGAAGTTCGAAACGTATTTGCATAGAGTCAAACTCCTTCCCGAAGGCCTAACCTTCAGAGATGCTAACCCGCTGTATCGAGTGTATAACACCGTGTTCGGTGAAACATGTTACACAACATTCTAATCACCACAACTGCATGTATGAATAATAAGATCGAGCGTCAAACCGTTAGAGAACGTTATCACCTTCCACGAATATCACATTTCTAAGTCAATAGCTGCACCTATCCCTTGATTCCGAGCGGCAATTCAGGTATTACAGGAGTGAATGCGCTGAACGTTATAGGTTTGACGGTTGGTCTCAAACGGTTTGACGCTTTACTTTTCTATTCAAACCGTGAATTAATGTGTCTATTGGCAGTACTGTTTAGCGGATTTACGCCAGGAATACCTGGATTGACTATCCGAATCCCTGGATTGGTGAAGCTATTGAGTTAGCCGTTCGAATCTCAAAGAAGGCGGCATCATTCTCGAATGGTTTGACGCTCGATCTTCTTATACATAATGAAATGAAGGACCCCGTCACTGAGATGAATACTAATTTCATTCTCTGACCCGAAGTTACACTCTCGATACAGAGGGAAATTTTTTTGGTGGGTATGGTCTTCGGTAAAGCGTCTCACTTTAAAGCAATTGGTAACTTTCTCATAGGGTTTGACACTCTATTTTAATATGAAAGCCGTGAAATATGGTGTCTATTGTTAAAACACTTCAGCGGGCTTACTCTCAGAGTACCTCGCTTGACTTACGGAACCACAGGTTATGTGAAGCTATTGACGCAGCCATTCGTATCTCACACAAGCTGGCAATGTTCTTGAGCGGTTTGGCCCTCAATCTTCTAATTCATACATGATACTAAGGTGCCCTTCACTGTAATGTTCAATGTTTTGTATCCCTAATCCCATAGCTATACTCTCGATACGGCGGGTTAGCATCACGGAAGGTAAGGTATTCGGTAAAATGAATGACTTTATGCGAATTGGTAATGTTCTCCAACGGTTTGACTCATTACATTAACATTCATGCCCTGAATCCAGATGTCACTTACCAATAGTACAGAGCGGATTTACTCCAGGAATACCTGGCTTAACTCTAGGAATCACAGGACAATTGATGATATTGGCGTAGCTGTGCCACTCTCAATGGAGGTGGTTACGTTCTCGAACGATTTGACTCTCGATTCTGCTACTGAAACACGAAAACAAGGTGTCCCTCTGCTAAAATATCTTCTAATATTTTTCCGAGAACACTAAGCTAGACACTACCTGCGGCGGATTAGGTTCTCGGAGGGTATAGCATCTGGTAAAAATTATAAATGCATACTAATATGTAACGTTCTACAACGGTTTCACTCTGTACATTAAAATTTATTCCGTGAATTAGGGTGTGTAATGCATATGCTGTACAGGGTATTTATTCCCGGAATACGCGGTCTGACTCTTGGTATGACAGGAATGGTGAAGCTATTGACTTAACCGTTCAATACTAAAGTGAGTCGTGAACGTTCTCGAACGGTTTGTCACCCCGATCTTCTAACTCATGCATGATATTAAGGCTCCCGTCACTGAATTGAATACTAATTTCTTTCTTTGTGCACGAACATATATTCGCGATGATGGCGCTGATTTTCGCGGAAGGTGAGGCCTGACTTCATACACGTTGGTATCATTCTCAATCGGTTTGACGCACTACTATAGTATTCATATCGAGAGTTAAGACATCTATTGCCAAAATGCTTCAGCGTGCTTACGCCCGGAATACCAGGTTTGTCACTCGTAATTGCATGATACGTAAAGCTATTGATGTAGCCGTGCGTGTATAGTAGTAGGTGTCAATTTTCACGAAACGTTTGACCTTTGATGATCTTATTCATAATGAAATAAAGGTCCCTGTGACTAAGATGTTTAGCAATTTGATCCCCTGAACACGTAGCTATACTCTCGAAACTGCGGGTTAACTTCACCGAAGGTAAGGCCATCTGTAAAGTGTTTGACTTTATACCAATTGGCAACGCTCTAAAACGGTTTGACGCACTACTTTCGTATTCAAAGCGCGAATTAATGTGTCAATTGCCTATACTCATCAACGGATTTAATCCAGGAATACCCTGTTTTGTCGCTCCGAATCACAAGTACAGGTGAAGCTATTCTCTCAGGCGGTCGACCATCGATGAAGCTGGTAACGTTCTCGAACGGTCTGACACACGTTCTTTCCATTCATACATGAAAAAAGGTGTCCGCCTACTATAGTGTCTACTAATTTCTTTCCGTGAGCTCTATGCAAGACACTCGCAAGAGGGGGATATATTCTCGGAAAGTAATGTATTCGGTAACAGAATGACTTTATACAAATTGGCAATATTCTACAATGGTTTGACTTTCTTCTTTAATCTTCATACCGTGAATTTACGTGTCTGCTGCCAATACTGTTCAGCGAAATTACTCCTGGAATGACTTCACCGACTCATGGACTGATATGATCTGTGAAGCTTCTGCCTTAGCCATGCCATTTTTAAAATAGGGGGCAACGTCCTCAATCAATTTGTCTCTCCATCTTTCTATTGATGCATGCAATTGAAATGTCCGTCAGCTAAAGTGTCTACTAATTTGTTTCCATGAAAACTAAGCAAGACAATAGCTGCAGCGGGTTAGGTTCTCGGAGGGTAAGGTAGCCGGTAAAAAGATTGAGCCTATAGCAGAAGGTAACGTTGTGCGATTGTTCCATTCTCCATATTGCTATTTACACCGTAATTTACGGTGTGCACTTCCAATGCTCTTCAGCGCGTGTACCTCGAATACCTGGTTCGACTCTCGTAAGCACGGGATACCTGAAGCTACTGACGTGGCTTTTCTACTCTCACAGAATGCGGTAACGTTCCCGATCGATTTGACACTCGAGCTCCTAATTCATACATGAAATAAAGGCACGCGTGACGCAAATGTATACTTCTTTGTTTCTCCGATCACGAAGATATACCCTTCATACAACGGGTTATATTTGTGATGGTTAAGGTCTTCAGTTAAACATTATACTGCATACCAATTGGGAACGACCACAAGGATTTTGACGCTCGTCATTAATATTCAATCCGCGAATTAAGGTTTCTATTGCCAATACTGTTCCGCGGATTTACTCCCGGAATATCTGGTTTGACTCTCGTAATCACAGGATACGTGATGGTATTGCCATAGCTTTGCGACTCTCGAAAAAGGTGTTAACGCTATGGAATGACTTAAATCTCGAACTTCTTATTCATACATGAAATTATGGTACTTGCCACTGAAACCTAAACTACATTGCTTTCCTGATAATGAAATTATACAGTCGATACTTGGCGTCAGGTTTTCAGATGGTATGGCCATGACTAAGAAGTTTGACTCTATACCAATGGGTAACGATCTCAGATAAATNACTCTCGATACTTGGCGTCAGGCTTTCGGATGGCAAGGTCATGGGTAAGAAGTTTGACTCTATACCAATGGGTAACGATCTCAGATAAATCGACTCTTTAATTTGTATACAAATCGTGAATTACGGTGTCTATAGCCAAATACTCTCCAGAGGATTTACTCCCAGAGTACCTAGTTTGACTCCCCGAATCACAGGATAAGTGAAGCTACAGAATTAGCCGTTCGTCTCTCACAGAAGGTAGTAACGTTTTCGGGCGGTATGACACACGATCTTGTTATTCATAAAGGAATTAAGTCCCCGTCATGAAAATGTATACTAGTTCGTACCTGTGAACACGGTGTGATACTCTCGATACAGCTGGTCAGTCTCTGGATGGGTAAGGCATTCGGTGAAAAGTTTAGCCATACACGAATATGTAACTTTTTGCAACGGCTCGACGGCCTGCTTCAACTCTCAAACCGCGAATTGAGGTGTCTACTGCCAATGCTGTACAGTGCATTTACTCCCGCGGCATCTGGTTTTTCCTTCGGAGTCACAGGATAGGTGAAGATACTAACTTAGCCGTTCGACTCCCAGAGAAGGCGGCAACGTTCTCGAACTATTTGACACACGATCATCTAATTCACGCAAGAAATTAAAGTGCTCGTCACTAAAATTTTTGTAATTTGTTCCACTGAACACGGTGTTTTACTTTGGAAAGAACTGGTTAGTTTCCGGAAAGTAAGGCCTGCAGTTGGAAGGATGCCTTCATACCAGTTTGTATCGGTCTGCATCAGTTTGACACTGTACCTTACAATTTATACTGTGAAATAGACTGTCTAATGCCAATAATGAATGGGGAATTTAATCCCGGAATACCTGGTTTGTGTATCGGCATCACAGGATAGGTGAAGCTATCGAATTAGCTTTTCGATACTAAGAGAGAGTCGTAACATTCTCGAACGGTTTAACA
Organism: Euglossa dilemma; assembly: GCA_002201625.1. Taxonomy (NCBI): domain Eukaryota; kingdom Metazoa; phylum Arthropoda; class Insecta; order Hymenoptera; family Apidae; genus Euglossa; species Euglossa dilemma. Next base: position 54,224 of record NIJG01000321.1, read on the forward strand.
TCCGGTCTTCTAATTCATGTACGAAATTATGGTCCCCGTCAATAAAATGTATACTAATTTGATCCACTGAACACGAAGTTGTACTCAGATACTGACGGTTAGTTTTCGCAGGTATAAGGTCTTCGGCAAGGCGGTTGACTTTGTAGCACTTGGTAACAATGTACATCGGTTTGAAGGTATGCTTCAATATTGAGACCGCGTATTAAACTGCCTATTGTCAATACTGTTCAGGGGATTTGCTCCACGATTACCTAATTTGACAATCCGAATCACACGATTGGTGAAGTTATTGAACTAGCTGCCCTACTCTCGGAGAGGGTGGTATCGATCTCGAACGGTTTGGTCATCTTTATTCTAATTCATACATGAGTCTATGGTGCGGTTACTAAAACGTATGCCGATGTGTTTGTCTAAATACGAAGTTACACCCTCGAACGGTGGGTTAGCTTCTCTGAGGATAAGGTCTTCGTTAAGACGTTTGACTTTATAGCAATTGGTAACGAACTACACCGGTTTGACGGTCTGCTCTAACATTCAAACAGCGAATTATGGTGTCTATGTCCAATACAGTTCAGCGGAATTACTCGCGTATTACCTGATTTGATTTACAGAATCACTAGATAGGTGAAGCTATTGACCTATCCGTCGTCTCTAAAAGAAGGTGGAATCGGTCTCAAACGGTTTGGCTCGCCATTATGATATTCATTCATGGAAATGTGGTGTCCGTCTGCTAGTATGTATACTAATTTGTTTCCGTGAACAACAACGAAGACGATCTCGCTCAATTCACGATTTGATAAATAAATAATTCGTTCGGTCACGTAACCACCATCTTTGATAGACGAGCGGTCAATTCAATTGCTTCACCTACTCGAAGATAGACATCTTATTTCACGGTATGAATATTAAAGTAGGGAGTCAAACCGTCAGGCAGCATTTGCAGTTCGAATGAAGTCATTCTTATTATGGAATACCTTACCTTCCTAGAACCTAACTCGTGGTGGCGAGAGCCTTGCTTAATGTTCACGGAAACAAATTAATAGGCATGGTAGCAGGCGGGCTCAACATTTTCATGTACAAATTACAGAGCAGGGGGTCAAACCGATCCAGAACGTTGCCGCCTTCAGTGTTAGACGATCGTCCAAGTCGACATCTTCACCTATCCTGCAATTCAGAGAGTCAAACCAGGTACTCCGAGGGCAAATACGCTGCACAGTATGGCCAATAGATGCCATAATTCGCGGTGTGAATATTAAAATCGATCGTCACACCATGTGAGATCTTAACTAATTGCCATAATGTCAAATGTTTTATCGGATGCCTTACCGTCCGTGAAAATAACCTGCCGGTTCGAGAGTACAACCCCGTGTTCAGAGGCACGAACTAGTATACATATTAGTGACGAGCATCTTCATTTCATGCATGCATTAGAAGATCGAGGGTCAAACCGTTTGAAAAGTTAGAATCTTCTTCGAGATTCAAACGGCTGAATCTGTAGCTTCATACATCCTGTGACTCAGAAAGTCGAATGAGATATTCCCTGAGTGAATGCACTGTACAGAATTGGCCTTAAAACAAAAATTCCTTGTATAAATATAAAAGTACAGGGTCAAAATGTTCAACAACTTATCTTTTGGTATAGAGACTACCTTTTCACCAAAGGCCGTTCCTTCCGAAAAAGTAACCCGCAGTACTGAGAGTATAACCTGATGGTCTGAGAAGCATAATAGTATAAACTTTAGCGACGGAAAACATAATTCCATCTATGAATCACGAGGACGAGTGTCAAACCGTTCGAGAACGTTGTCACCATAGTTGACAATCGAACGCCTTAGTTAATAGCTTCACCTATCCTGTGATTCGGAAAGTCAAATCAGGTATTCCGGTAGTCCATCCGCTACACACTATTGGCAATGAACACGTTAGTTCACCATTAGTATACTGAAGTACAGAGTCAAATAATTGTAGACCGTTACATATTGTGATAGTGTCAAAAGTTTTACAGAAAACCTTGCCCTCCGAGTATTAAACCCGAGGCATGTATAGTCATATACAGTCTGTTCATATACAGAGATACAAATCAGAATACACTGCAGTGAAGGGCACCTTAATTTCATGTATGAATGAGAAGATCGAGGGTGAAATCGTTCGATAACGTTACTATCTTCTTCGTGAAATCGCACATATAACACAATAGCATCTCTTATCCTTATGTTCCGAGAGTCACACTAGGTATACCGGGAGTATATCCGCTGAAGTGTATCGGCAATGGATACCATAACTCACGGTTTCAATATTAAAGTGTAACGTGAAGCTACATGAGATCATTACCTGTTTGTGTGAAGTGAAACAGAATAGCGATGGCCTTATCTCCCAAAAACTGACCCGCTGTATCGAGAGTATAACAGCGTGTTCAGAGGTGCGAAATAGTGTACATATTAGTGACGAGCACATTAATTCCATGCATGAATTAGTAGATGCAGGGTCCAATGTTTCGAGAAGGTTACCACCATCTGTGAGAGACGATCGACTATGTCAATAGCTTTACCTATTCTGCGTATCCGAGAGTCATACCGGTATTCCGGGAGGAATCCACTGTATTCCATGGGCAATAGACAGCTTACTTCACGGTATGAATATTAAGGTCGAGCCTCAAGCGCTAGTAAAGCTTTGCCTATTCGTATACAGTCTATCTTTATACCAAATGCCGTACCTTCCGAAAAAATATCCCGCTATAGCTAGAGTATGACTTTATGTTCGGAGAAGCAAATTTGTAAACATTTTAGTGACGGTTACCTTATTTTCATGTATGACTTAAAAGGTGTACGTTTCAAACGGCTCGAGAACACATACTATGAGAATCGAACGGCGATGCTCAATGTCTTCACCCTTCCTGTGATTTCTAGAGCTATGCCCGGTATTCCTGGAGTAAATCCGCTGTACAGTATCGGCATTAAAATCCCTACTTCTCGGTGTCATCATTAAAGTATGTTGTCACACAGATGTGCAACGTAACCTATTGGTACAGTGTCTAATTTTTCACCGAAGGCCGCAACATCCGAGGAGCTAATCCGCTGTATAGTCTGTATAACTTCATGTCCGGAGAAGCAAAATAGTTTAAATTTTAGTGACGGGCAGCACAATTTCATCTACGAAGAAGAAAATCGCGAGGCAAACTCTTCAGGACGTTACCGCCATCTTTGAGAATCGCACAACTAAGACAATGGCTTCAACTGTAATGTGACTCAGGGAGTCAAACCATGTATTCCCTGTGTAAGTGCGCTGATCGCATTTGGCAATAGACACCATAATTCACGCAATGAACAATAAAGAACACCGGCAGTCCGTTTGCGAACCTTACCAATTGGAAAATAGTCAAACGTTTCACTGAACGCCTTACCCTCCGAAAGCCTAACGCGCAATACAGAGAGTAGATCATGGTGTTCAGAGGTAAAAATTTGTATACATTTTAGTGTCGCGCACCTTAATTTCTTGTATAAGTTAAAAGATATAGAGGCAAACTCTTCCAGAACATTGCCACCTTCTTTGAGATTCGCACAGTTAAGTCTATAGCTTCACCTATCCTGTGATTCCAAGAGTCATGGCAGGTATAACGGGAGTAAATCCGCCGAACAGTATTGGCATTAGACATCCTGTATCAGGCTATAGATATTTAAATAGGGTATCAAACCGGTGTAGAACGTTACCTAATAGTATATGGTCTAACTTTTCACCGAAGACCGTACCTTCCTTGAAGCTATCCAGCTGTATCCAGAGTACGACTTCCTGGCTAAGGAAGCAAAATAGTGTAAATGTTATTGACGGGCAACTTAATTCCATGTATGAATCAGAAGATCGCGTGGCAAACTCTTCCAGGGTGTTACCAACTTTATTGAGAGTCGCACAGCTAATTAAATAGCTTCACCTATCCTGCAATTCCGAGTGTCACACCCGGTAATCAGGGAGTATATCCGCTGAAAAGAATTTGCAATAGGCACCGCAATTCCGGGTATGAATGTCAAAGTACTGAGTCAAACCGTTTGAGAGCGTTACCAATTGGTATAAAGTCAAACGCTTTACCGAAAACCATACTCTCCGAAAAACTAACCTGCTGCATCGAGAGATCAACTTCGAGCCAGGAGAGAGAAATTGGTATTCATTTCAGCGGCGGGCACGTTACCTTCATGAATGAATTAGAAGATCGATGCTCAAACCGTTCTTGAACGTTACAACCCTATTTGAGAGTCGACCAGCTAAGTCAAAGGCTTCACATACCCTGCCATTCCGATAGTCAAACCAGGTATGGCGGGAGTTATTCCGCTGATGAGTATTAGCAATGGATATCTTAATTCGCGTAGTGAATATTAAGATAGATCGTCACACCGTGTCAGAACGTTATCAATTGCAATAGAGTCAAACGTATTACCGAATCCCTTACCGTCCGAGAAGCTGTCCCGCAGTATGGAGGGTATAGCTACCTGATTATGGAAACACACTGGTATACATTTTAGTGGTGGGGACCATAATTTCGTGCATGAAAAATAAGATCAAGCGACATACTGTTTGATATCGTTACCACCTTCACCAAGGATCGATCGTCTATGTCATTAGCTTCACCTACCCTGTAATTTCGAATGTCAAATGAGATATTCCGGGTGTAAATGCGCTATGCAGTATTGGCAATAGACACGTAAATTCGCGGTTTGAATATTAAAGCAGGCCGTCAAGCCGCTGTAGAACGTTACCAATACATGTATGGTTATAATTCTTGAAGAATGCCTTACCCTCCTAAAAACTGAACTGCGGTATCGGGAGTATAACAGCATTTTCAAAGGTACGAACTAGAACACATTTTAGTGACGGGCATCATAATTCCCTGTATGAAGTAGATGATCGAGCGTCAACCCGTTCGAGGCCGTTACCACCTTCTTTGAGTGTCGAAAGCCTATGGCAATAGCTTAACCTATCCGATGATGCCGATACTAAAATGAGGTATTCCGTGAGTAAAACGCCCTGAGCTGTATTGCCACCAGACAGTCTATTCCACGGAATACATTATAAAGTACAGAGTCAAACCGTTGTAGATCGTCATCTATTGTTATACAGTCAAGCTTTTCACCGAAGGCCTTACCTTCCTAGAACCTAACCAGCAGTAACGAGAGTATATCTTCATGTTCAGAGAAACAAATTAGCAAACATTTTCGTGTCGGTCACCTTAATTTCATAAATGAATTCGAAGGTAAAGTATAAAACCGATCAAGATCGTTACCACATTGATTGGTATTCGAGCGGCTAAGTCAATAGGTCTACATATCCAGCGATTCCGAAAATGGAAGCAGGTATTCCGAGAATATAACCCGCTCTATCCAGAGTATAACTTCGTGTTCAAGGAAACAATGTAGTATACAATTTGGTGACCGGCACCCTAATTACGTGTATCAATAAGAATATCGTGCGTCAACACATTTGCTATCGTCATCACATTTTTTACAATCACACAGCTATGTCAACAGCGTCACCTATCCTGTGGTTTACAGAGTCTATCCAGGTATTCGCGGAGTAAACCCGCTGGAACACTTTCATTCACTGTTTGAATATTAATGTAGGCCATCAAACCGTTGTAGAACTTTACCTATTCTTATACAGTCTAGCTTTTTCGGTGGGCCTTTCCTTCCGATAAGCTATCCCGCTATATTGAGGATACTACTTCGTGTTCCGAGAGGCAAATTAGATTACATTTTAGTGACGGGCACCATAATTTCAGGTATGAATAAGAAGATCGGGAGGCAGACTGACCCAGAACGTTACCCCTCCTTTGATAGTCGAACGGCAATGATAATAGCTTCACCTATGCTATGGTTCCGAGAGTCAGGTCTGGTATTCCGCGAGTAAATTCGATGGACAGTGTTGGTAATACACACCGTAATTTACGTTATAAATACTAATATAGTTATTCGAACCATCGTATAACGGTACCTACTGGTATATGCTCAAACCTTGTACCGGATACCTTACCATCCGAGAACATAACCCGCTGCCGCAAGTGTCTTGCCTAGTGTTGAACGAAAGAAATTAGTAGGCCCTATAGCAGACGAACACCATAATTGCATATATGAATAGGAAGATGGAGGGCAAAGTACTCCGAGAGCGTTACCACCCCATTTGAGGGGCCAACAGCTAGGGCAATAGCTTCACCTATCCAGTGGTTCAGAGAGTCAAACCAGGTATAGATGGAGTATACCTGCTGAACAGTATTGGTAATAGACATCATAATTCTCTGCACGAATATTAAAGTACAGCGACAAAAGGTTGTAGAACCTTAGACCTTTACCTATTCTCATAGAATCATACTTTACACCGAAGGCCTTACCTCCCATGCAGTCTAATCCGCTGTAGCAAGTGTCTTTCTTAATGTTCACGGAAACAAATTAGTTGATTCTTTTGCAGACGGACACCCTGTTTTCTCGTATGAGTAGCAGAATCGAAAGTCAAACCGTTTCAGAACGTAACCACCATCTATGAGAGTCAAGCGGCTAAGTCAATAGCTACACTTATTCTGTGCTTCTGATAGTCAAACCCGGTATACCGCGAGCAAATCAGCCAAACAGTATTAGAAATGGAAACATTAATTCTCGGTTTAAATAGTAAAATGGAGCGACAAATGGTTTGTGAACGTTATCAGTTGTTATAAAGTAAAACGTTTTACCAAAACGTATTACCGTCCGAGAAGCTACCCCGCCGTATCCAGCGTATAGCTATGTGCTTATGGAATCACATTAGTAACCATTTTAATGACGGGGAAGTTAATTTCATTAAGAATAAGAAGATCGAAGGTCAAATCGGTAGAGGAAGTTACCAGCTTCTGTGACACACGAAGTGCTAAGTCTATAGCTTCACATATCCTGTGATTCCGAAAGCTGAACCAGATATTCAGGGCGTAAATGCGCTGTACAGTATTGGCAATGGACACCTTAGTTCACGGATAGAATAATAAAGTACAGAGTCAAATATTTGTTTACCGATATATATAGGGATAATGTCAAATGTCTCACACAAAACCTTACCCTCCGAGAACATAATCCGATGTGTTCAGAGTATTCCTTCGTCCTCAGAAGTACAAATTAGTATACATTCCAGTGAAAGGCACCTTAATTTCATGTATGAATGAGGATATCGAGGATGAAGCCGTTCTAGAACGTTACCACCTTCGTCGTGAAATCGCATATATAACACAATACCTACACCTATCCTGCGGCTCCGAGAGTCGGTCCAGGTTTTCCGGGAGTAAATACGGTGAACAGTATTAGTATCAGACAACTTAATTCACGACCTGAATATTAAATATAGAGCGTACAACCGTTTGTGAACGTTAGTATTTGCTATAAAGTCAAAAGCTTTACAGAATGCCTCACCGTCCGACAATCTAACCCGCCGTATCTAGAGTTTTGGTACGTGTTTAGAGAAACACATTAGTAAACATTTTAGTGACGGGCACCTTAATTTCACTATGAACACGAAGATCAAGCGTGAAACCGCTCGAGAACGTGGTCACCTTCTGTGAGAGACGATCGGTTAAGTCAATATCTTCACCTATCCAGTGATTCCGAAAGTCAAACCACGTATTCCAGAAGTAAATCCGCTGAACAGTATTGACAAAAGACACCTTTCGTCATGATTTCAATATTAAAATAGAGCGTCACACCGTTTGAGAACGTTAGGAATTGTTACAAAGTCAAACCTTTTTACTTATGACCTTACGTTCAGAGTACCTAAATAGCCGGTTCCGGGGTATAAATTCATGTTCGGAGGAACAAATTTGTCTTCCTTTCTGTGACGGGCGCCTTAATTTCATGTATGAATTAGAAGATCGAGCGTCAAACCGTTAGATAACGTTGATACCTACTGAGAGGGATTAACGGCTAAGCCAATAGCTACACTTATCCTGTGATTCCGAGAGACAAACCAGGTATTCCGGGAGTGAGTCTGTTGCGTAGTATTTGCATTAGGCACCTTAATTCACGGTGTGTATATGATGGTAGAGCGCCCATTCGTTTGAGAGGGTTATCAATTGGAATGAAGTCAAACGTTTTAGTAAAAACCCTTCATTTCTAAAGTCTATCGCGACGTATCGAGAGTATAACATTGACTCTCAGGATCACAGAATACGTGAAACTATTAACTTAGCCGTTCGTCTGTCACAGAAGATGGCAATATTCTTGAACGGCTTGAGCCACGATCATCTTATTCATAGTGAAATTAAGGAGCTCGTCACAAAAATGTTTACTAATTTCTTCCTCTGAACTCGAAGTTATACTCACGGTTCTGCAGGTTACCGTCCTCGAAGGTTGCGCTATTGGTAAAGTGTTTGACTCTATTCCAATAGGCAACGCTCCACAACGGTTTGACTGTCTGATATAATATTCACACCTTGAATTAAGGCGTCAATTGCGAAAACTGTTCAGCGGACTTACTCCAGAAGTACGCGGTTTGGCTCGCGGAATCACAGGATGCGTGGAGCCATAGACATATCCGTTCGACGCTCAAAGAGGGTGCTAACGTTCTCGAAAAGTTTGTCCCTCGATAATCAGATTCATGGATGAAATTTAGTTGCCCGTCACTAACATTTATACTAATTTCATCCACTGAACATGATGTTATACTCTCGATTCAGTAAGGTAGGCTTCTCGGAAGGCCGTCCGTAAAAAATTTGTCCTTAAACAAACTGTTTACGTTGTATATGGTTTGACTCTGTACTTTAATATTCAAACCCTGAATTAAGGTGACAAATGCCAATATTCTTCCCCAGATTTACTCCTGGAATTCCAGGATTGACACTCGAAGTCACAAGATAAGTGAGCCTGTAGACTTAGCTGTGCGACTCTCATGAAAGGTCGTCATGTTCTGGAAGTGATTGTCTCGGGACCATGTAATGCATACAAGGAACTAAGCTGCCCGTCTCTAAAATGTATACTAATTTGTTTCTCTCGGCACGAAGTTATACTCTGGATACAGAGTTTTTGGATCTCGGAAGGTCAGGCCATAGGTAAAATTCTTGAAACTGCACCAATAAGTAACTTTCAATAACGGTTTGACTATGTACGATAACGTTTATATCGTGAACTACGGTGTCAATTGACAATACTGTTCTGCGGATTTAATCCCGGTATACCTGGTTTTGTTCTTCGTATCACAGGACAGCTGAAGCTATTGGCTTAACTGTACGATTCTCAAGAAAGATCGAAACGTTCTCCAACGGTTTGACTCTCGATTTTGCTACCCAAATATGAAAATAATATGTGCCTCTACCAAAGTGTCTACTGATTTGTTTCTGCGTGAACAGTAAGCAAAACACTCCCTACAGCGCGGCTTTTTCCCCGAAGGCAAGGTATTCGGTATTAAGAATGACTTTATACCAATTGATAATGTTCTTCAACAGTTCGAATCTCTACCACAATTTTTAGAACGTGAATAAAGGTATCAATTTCTAATACTCATTAGCAGATATATTGCATGATTACCTTGTTTAACTCTCAGAGTCACAGGGTAGTTGAAGCTGTTGAGGTAG
>NIJG01000321.1:64108-99655 GCA_002201625.1 Euglossa dilemma
CCTTTCATATTCATACCTTGAATTAATGTGTCTGTTGCCAATACGGTTCGGCGGAATTAATCCTGGAATAGCTGCTTTGGCTCTCCGAGTGACAGGATAGGTGAAGGTATTGACTCAGCAGAAGGTGGTATCGTTCTCGAACGGTTCGACACACCATCTTCTAATTCGTACATGAAATTATCGATCCCGACACTGAAATCAACAATAATTTCTGTCTGTGTATACGAACTTATACTCTGGATGAAGCCGGTGAAGCTCACGCAAGGTAAGGCCTTCTGTTAAACAATCGACCTTATACCAATTTGTAGCGCTCTCAAATTGTTTGATGTTGCACTGTAATATTCAAATCTCGAATTACGGCGTCTAGTGCCAAAGCTCTTCAGCGGAATTACTCTCAGTTTTGCCGTGTTGACTCTCGGAATCTCGGGATAGGTGAAGCTATTGACTTAACTGTTCGTCTATCACATAAGGTGGCAACTTCTGGAAAGGGTTGACACTCGATCGACTAATTCATGCACGAAAGTCAGGTGCTGCTCGTCGGTACATGTATACCAGTTCGTGCGCCTAAACACGGTGTTACACTGTGGATACAGCTTGTCTGCTATTCTGTGGGTATGGTATACAGTATGAAGTTTATCCCTACACGAATAGGTAATGTTCTACAACGGCTCGACGGCCAGCTTTAATATTCATACCGTGTATTAAGGTGTCTATTGTCAATACTTTAATGAGAATTTACTCCCAGAATATCTGGCGTGACACTCGGAATCTAAGGATATGGGAAGATATTTACTTAGCCCTCGGACTCCCAAGGAAAGTGGTTACGTTCTAGAACGGCTTGCCACTCGACCTTCCAATTCATGCATGAAGCCAAGGTGCCCGTTACTAAAATGTACACTAATATGTGTCTTTGATAACGAAGTCATACGCTCGATACAGCGGGCTACTTTTTCGGATGGTATGGTCTCCGGTAAAGCGTTTGACTTTCTAGCAATTGGTAACGTTCTCGAAATGTATGACGCTGTATTTAAATATGCAGTCCGTGAATTAAGGTGTCTATTACTAATACTGTTCAGCGGATTTTCTCTAGGAATACCTGGTTTCACTCTTGGAATCGCTGGATTGGTCAAGATATTGACTTAGGCATTCGTCTCACACAGAACGTTGCAACGTTCTCGAGCGGTTCGACCGCCGATTTTCTAATTCATGCATGTAATTTAGGTTCCGTCACCATAATTTATATTGACGTCCTTCTGTATCGATGAAGTTATACCTTCGATACGGCGGGTCTGCTTCCGGGCCGGTAAGGCTTTCTGTAAAACGCTTCACTTTGTAGTAACTGGTAATGATCTCAAACGGGGTGAAGCTCTACTTTAAAATGCAAACCATGGAGTAAGGATTCCGTTGCCAAAACTCATCAGCGGATTTACTCCAGCTATAACTGGATTGACTCTTCGAATGACAGAATAGGTGAAGCTACAGACTAAGCTGTGCGACACTCGAAGAATCTGATAACTTTATCGAACGGCTTGACACTCGACCTTCTAATTCATACATGAAGAAGATGTCGTCTGTGTGCTAAAATGTCTACTACTTTGCTTCCGTGAGTACTGAGCATGACAACCGCTACAGCGGTTTCGGTTCTAGGAAGGAGAGGTGTTTAGTAAGGAATAGGAAGTAACATTAATTGGTAACATTCTCCAGCGGCATGACGCTGTACATTAATATTCATATAGTGAGTTGAGGTGATTATTGCCATTCCCCATCAGCGAGTTTACTCCTGAAATACCTGATTAGCCTATCGGCAGCACAGGACAGCTGCAGCTATTGACTATGCTGTGCGACTTTCGAAGAATGTGTTAACCTTACCGAACGGTTGGACACAGGATACAGTTATTCATTCATGAAATTAAGGGGCCCGCCACTAAAATGTGTACTAATTTGTATCTCTGATCACGAAATTATACTCTCGATACAGCGGGATAGGCCGTCGGTGGGTGAGGACAAAATGACGTTTGACTTTGTACCCATTGGTAACGATCTCAATCTTATTGACCATCTAGTTTAAATTTAAACCGTGAGTTAAGGTGTCTATTGCCAATACTGAGCAGCTGATTTCTCCCTGAATACCTGGTTTGTCTCTCGGTATCACAGGATGGGTGAATCCATTGACTAAGCCGTTCGACTCCCAAAGAAGGGGGTAACGTTCTCGAACGGTTAGACACATCCCACTTCATATTCATACATGAAGATAAGGTGCCCGTCACTAAAGTGTATACAAACTTCTTCCTCTGAACTCCAAGTTATACTCCCGATATAATGCGATGGGATTCGGAGGGTAAGGAATACAGTTAACCATTTGACTTTATTCCTATTGGTAACATTCTCAAACGGGTAGACTCTGTGCCTTAATATTTATACGGTGAAATATGGTGTCTAATGCCAATACCCATCAGCGGATTTACCATCGGTATACACGGTTTGATTCTCCGCATCACAAGACACGTGAAGCAATGAACTTAGCCATTCCTCTCCCAAAGAAGGTAGTATTGTTCTGCAAGAGTCTGACACTCGATCTTCTATCTCATACATGAAAATAAGGTGCCCGACACTATGAAGTATATTAATTAGCTTCTCTGAACACGAGGACGTACCCTCGATATAGCGCGTTAGCTTCTTGTAAGCTAAGACCTTTAAAGAGTACTTCCATGGCATGACTCCCTACATTGTTATTCATATTGCGAATAGGATATCCAGTGCAATACTGCGCAGCGGATTTACTCCAGGAATACCTTCTTTGACTCTCGGAATCACAGGATTGGTGAAGCTATTGACTTAACCGTTCTATTCTCAGAGAAGCTGGTAATGGTCTCGAACGGTTTGACCCTCGATACTTTAATTCATAAATAATTTTAAGGTGGCATCACTAAAATGTATTCTGATTTGTTTCTCTAAACACGAAGTTATACTCTCGATACGGCGGGTTAGTTTCTCACGAGGTAAGGCTTTCTGGAAAACGTGTGACTTTATAGCAATTGGAAACGTTCTCACACGGTGTGACGCTCTATTTTAGTATTCAGAGCGTGAATTATGGTGTCTGTTCCCAATACTGTTCAATGGATTTACACCCGAAACACCTGGTATGACCCTCGGAATTACATTATGGGAGAAGCTATTGACTTAGCCGTTCGCCTCGCAACAAAGGTGGTAACGACCTCGAACGGTTTGACACCCGATCTTCTAATTCATACACGAAATTAAGGTGCCCGTCCATAAAATGTCTACTTATATTTTTGCTTGAACACGAAACGGAGCACCTCCTACTGAGTGTTGGTTTTCACGGAAGGTAAGGCCTCCTGAAAAAAGTTTGACTCCATGCGAATATGTAAAGACTTGCAACGATTTGACTGTACTCTTTCATATTCAGACCGTGAATTTCGGTGTCTATTGCCAATACTGTACAGCTGATTTATCCCCGGAAGACCTAGTTTGACGCTAGGAATCCATGGATAGGTGAAGCTATTGATATGTCCGTCCGACTGCCAAAGATGTTGGGTACGTCCTCGAATGGTTTGATTCCTGATTATTCTACTCATACATGAAATAAGGTTGCCCGTCACTAACATGTATACTAATTTTCCCTCAGAACACGAAGGTATAAACTCGATACAGCGGGTTACCTGCACGGAATGTGAGGCCTTCGCTGTAAAGTTTGACTCTATATCAATTTGTAACGCCCTACAAAGGTTTGACTCTAGACCTTAAAGTTTATATCATGAAATAGGGTGTACGATGCCAATCCTGAACCGCGGATTTTCTAAGGGAATACTTGCTATGACGATCGGAGTCACAGGTTAGGTACATCTATATACTTAGCGGTTCGACTCACAAAGAAGGTGGAATCTTTCTCTAACGGTTTGATTCCCTACTGTTCTATTCATACATGAAAATGAGTTGTCCGTCTGTCAAAGTATCTACTGGTTTGTTTCCGTGAGCACAAAGCGAGACACTTGCTGCAGCGGTTTAGGTTCTTCGTGGGAAATGTTTCCGGTAGAATCATTGACTTTGTACCATCTAGTTATATTCTCCAACGGTTTGACTACCTACATTAATATTCATAACATAAATTAAGGTGTCTAGTGCCTATAGTGAACAGCTGATTCACTCCCGGAATACCTGGTTCGAAGCCTGGAACCACATGCTAGCTGCCGCTATTGACTTAGCTGTGCGAATCGAACGGATAGTTGCATCTTTCTGGAACAACATGCATATCAATCTCATTATTCATACATGAAAAAAAGGTGCCCGTCACGAAACAGAATAATAGGTTGTTTGCTTGAACACGAATTTTGACAATCGATACAGCAGGTTAAGGTATCGGAAGGTATGGCCTGCGGAAAGAAGTTCGAATCTATGCCAATTCGTTATGTTCGACAACGGTTTCACTCTGCAGTTTAATATTTAAGCCTGGAGGAAGGGCGTATAACGCCAATATTGTACAGCGAATTTACTCCCTGAATACTTGGTTTTACTCTCTCATTCGGAGGATAGGTGAAAATATTGACTTATCCCATCGTCTCTTTCAGAAGGTGGCAACGTTCACGAGCGGTTCGCCCCTCGATCTTTCAATTCAGGCATGAAATAAAGGTGCTCGTCACTAAAATGTTTACAAGTTCCTACCTCTGAACATAATGTTATACTCTTGACAGAGCTGATATCCCTTTCGGAGGGTAAGCTATTCAGTAAGAAGATTAACCCTGCACGAATATGTAATGTTCGACTACGGATTGACGGCATGCTTTAATATTCAAACCGTGAATTGGTGTGTATATTGTTAATACTGTACAGTGAATTTTCTCCCGGAATACCTGGTTTGACTTTCGCAATCGCTGGATTGGTGATGCTAATGACTTAGCTGTTCAAATCTCACAGATGGCAGTACCGTTCTGGAATAGAATACCTATCGATGTTCTGATTCATACATAATATGAAGGTGCCCGTCACTAAAAGGAATAATAGGATGTTTCTCTGAACACGAATTTAGACTATCGATACAGCAGCTTATCATATCGGAGGGTAAGGCCTTCGGTAAAAAGTTTGACGCTATACCAATAGGTAGCATTGGACAAATATTTGACACTGCACTTTTATACTTATACTTGGAAGTAGGGCGTATATCGTCCATACTCTACAGCGGATTTAGTTCCAGAGTACCTGGTTTGTCTCTCGGAATCACGGAATAGGTCAAGCTGTTGACTTAGCCGTTCGTCTCTCACAGAAGGTGGCATCGATCACGAACTCCTTGATTCTCGATATTCTAATGCATGCATGAATTTAAGGTGCCGTCACATAATTGTGTACCAATTCGTACCTGGGAACGCGGACTTATACTCACGATAGGGTGGGTCTGTTTTTCGGAGTGTAAGGAATTCTGTACGACATTTAACCCTACACGAATAGTTAATTTTCTACAACAGCTTGATGGCCTGCTTTAATATTCAAACTGTGAATGAAGGTGCTTATTGCCAAAACTGTTAAGCGGACGTACTCCCTGAGTACCTGGCTCTGCTCTTCGAATCACAGGACAGGTGAAGCTATTGACATAGCCGTTCGTCTCTCTCAGAAGATGGGAACGTTCAAGAGCGGCTTGACCCTCGAACTTCTGACTCATGTATGAATTTGAGGTGCCGTCACTAAATTGTATAATAATGTGTATCCCTAAACACGTAGATATAATTTCGATATCGCGGGCTAGTTTCTTGAACGATAAGGCATTCGGAAAAATGTTTGACTTTATAGCAATGGTAATGCTTTGGCAAGGTGTAACGGTCTATTTTAATATTCAATCCGCGAATTACGGTATGTATTGCTAGTACTGAGAAGAGCATTTACTCCCGGAATACCAAGTATGACTATCGGAATGAAAGAATCGGTGAAGGTACTGACTTATATGTGCGACTCTAAAAAAAGGTGATAACATTCTCGAAAGGATTGACCTTCGATCTTCCGATTCATACATGAAACTAAGGTTCCCGTTATTAAAACGTATACTAATTTGTTTCTCAGAACTCGAAGTTATACCCCCAATACAGCGGGTTTGGTTCATGTGCAGTAAGGTGTCCGGTAAGAAGTTTGCCGTCATATCAATTCATAAAGTTCTCCAACGGTTTGCTGCTCTACTTAAATATTCATACCGTGATTTACGGTGTCTATTGCCAATACAGTTCAGCGCATTTACTCCAGGAATACGTGGATTGACTCTCGGAATCACACGACAGATGAAGCTATAGACTTCTCCGTTCGTGTTCACGCAGAAGGTGGTAACGTTCTAGATCGGGTTGACCCCCGATCTTTTGAATCAATCATGCAGTTATGGTGTGCGTCTACTGAAATGAAGACTAGTTTCTTTCTCTGAACACGATGTTATATCCTTGAAACGGCGAGTTTGCTTCTCGGAGGGTAGGTCCATTGGTAATTTGTTTGACTCTATACCAATTAGCAAGGATCTCAAGCCGTTAGACGCTTTCCCTTACTATTCAAACCGTCAATTAAGGTGTCTATCGGCAGTACTGTTCAGTGGATTTACTCCATCAATACCAGGATTGCCTCTCCGAATCACTGAATAGGTGAAACTATAGACTTAGCCGTTTTTGTCTAACAGAATGTGGATACGTTCTTGAATGTCCTGACACTCGATCATCTAATCCATGTATAAATTTAGGGTGCCGTCACTAAATTCTATATTTGAATTATCCTCTAAACACGAAGTAACACTTTCGATGAAGCTGGTGGCGTTCGCGGATGATACGGGCTTCGGTGAAACGTTTGACTTTGCAACAATCGATAACGTTAACCAACGGTTTGATGCTCAATTTTAATATTCAAGCCGTGAATTAAGGTGTCTATTGCCATAGCTGTTCCCATTTACTCCCGGAACACCTGGATTCACTCGCGGAATAACTCGATAGGTGATGCTATTGACTTAGCCGTCCGTCTCTCGAAGGTGGTAAAGTTCTACAACGGTTTGACTCTGTACATTAATATTCAAACCCTGAATTAAGTTGTCAATTGCAAATTCAAATCAGCGGAATTACTCCTGGTATACGTGGTTCGTCTATCGGAATCATAGGATACGTGATGCTATTGACTTAGTCGTTCAACTATCAATGAAGGGGGTAACTTACGCGATCGGATGGATCCTCGATAGAGTCATTCCGTTAAGCGAATACATTACCTTCCCAGAACAAGACCCTACGTTGCGAGTGTCATGCTTAGTGCCGAAGGATTCAAATTACTAGGCATAATAGCCGAAGAACGGCGTTTTTTCATATATAAGTTGGAAGATCGGAGGTCAAATTGTTCGAGTACGTTGCCACCTTCCGTGGTAGGCGAAAGGCTAAGTCGATAACTTCACCTACCGTGTGATTCCGTGAGCAAATACAGGTATTCCGGGAGTCTATCTGCTGTACAGTATTGGTAACGGACAACTTAATTCACAGCTTGAATATTAACGTAGACAGTGAAACCGTTTGAGAACGTTACCAATTGGAATTAAGTCAAACGTTTCATCAATTATCATAATTGCCGAGAGCATAACCCTCTGCAGACAGTGTGCTCCTTAGTGTAAACGGAATTAAATGAATAGACATTTTAGTAGACGGACGCCTTATTTTCATGTATGAATAGGAAAATAGACAGTCAAACCGTTCGAGAACGACCCCAGCTTCTTTGAGAGTCGAACGGCTAAGTGAATACCTTCACCTATCCCGGGATGCTAGAGTCAAACCAGGAATACTAGAAATACATCCGGCTTAACGCATTGGCAATTGACACTTGAATTCTCGGCATGAGCATTAAGGTGGGGAGTCAAATAGTCGGAGAACATTATCAATTGTTAAAAAGTCATTCTTTTTACAGAACAGGTTACCTTCCGAGAACGTATCCCGCTATATAGAGGGTACATCTTCGTCTTCAGAGAAGCGCATTTGTATGCATTTTAGTGATGGGCACCATAGTTTCATGTATGAATTACAAGATCGATGGTCAAACCGTTCCAGAAAGTTACTCCGTTCTTTGAGAGACGCGAAGCTAAATCATCAGAACCTCCTATCCTATTATTCCGTGAGGCAAACCAGGTATTCCGGGAGTAAATGCGCAAAACAGTATTTGCAATGGACACCCTATTTCACGCTGCAAGTATTAAAGTACAGTGTCCAACCGTTGTAGATCGTTCCTTATTTGTATAGAGTCAAACCTTTTACCGATGCCATATCTTCCGAGAATATAACCCGCTGTATCGAGAGTATAACTTCGTGATCAGAGATAGAAGTTAGTATACATTTTAGTGGCGGGTACCTTATGAATAATTAGATTGAGTGTCCAACCGTTCGAGAACGTTATCACCTTATTTGAAAGTCGCACAACTGAGTCAACTGCTTCACCTATCCAGCGATTCCGAGAGTNAAGCAGGCCGTCAAACCATTGTAAAACGTTACCTATTATTATAAAGTCAAAAGTTTTACCGGACACCATACCCTCCGAAATACTAACCCACCGTATCAAGAGTATAACGTCCTGTTAGGAGAAAGAAATTAGAATTCATTTCAATAACGGACAGCTTAACTTCATGTTTAAATTAGAAGATCGTCTGTTAAACCGTTCGAGGACATTACAACCTTTTGTGGGAATCGAGCGACTAAGTATACAGCTGATCCTATCCTGTGATTCCAATCGCCAAATAATATATTCCGGGAGTCAATCCGCTGTACAGTATTGGCAATGGACACATTAATTCTCGGTTTGATTATTAAAACAGACCATTATAGAGTTGTAGAACGTTACCTATTCGTATAGGGTCAAACATTCAACCGAAGGCATTACCTTCCCAGAACCTAACCCGCTGTAGCGAGTGTCATGCTTAGTGCTCTAGGATAAAAATTAGCAGACATTATTGCAGAGTACACCTTATTTTGATATATGAGTTATAAAATCGAGGGTCAAATCGTTCGAGAACGTTACCACACTCTTTCTGGTTCGAACGGCTACGTAAAGAGCTTCACCTATCCAGCGATTCCGAGAGTCAAATCAGGTAATCCGTCAGTAAGACCGCTGCAATTTATTGGCAACTGACACCTTTGTTCGCGGTATGAACACTAATGTGGAAAGTCAAACCGACAGAGAACATTATCAATCAGCATAATGCCATTCCTTATACCGAATACCATACCGTCCAAGAACCAACATCGCTGTTGCTAGTGTCGTGCTTAATGTTCCCGGAAACAAATTGGAAGCCATTTTATCGAAAGAGCACCACATGATTGTGAATAATTATCATCACCGAGAGTCAAAGCGTTCGAGAGCGTTACCACCTTCAGTGAGAGACGACCGGCTAAGCAAATAGCTTCACCTGTCCCCTGATTCCGAGAGTCAATCCTGGTATTTCAGGAGTAAATCGGCTGTAGAGTATAGGAAATGGACACCATAATTCATTGTTTGAATATATAAGTATAGCGTCAAACAGTTTGAGAATGCTATTAATTGCAACGACGTACTACTCTTGGATGGATGCGTTACCTTCCGATAATATAACCCGCAGTATCGTCGGTATAACTACGTGGTCATAGAATCCAATTAGTAAACATTATAGTGGCGGGCTCGTTAGTTTAATCTATGAATTAGAAGATCGAGTGTCAAACCTGCGGAGACCATTACCACCTTATTTGAGAGTTGAACGGCGGTATGAGTGGCGTCCCCTGTAGTTATGTTTCCGGGAGTCAAGCCTGGAATTCGAGGAGTAAGTCCGCTGAGCGGTATTGCCAATAGACACCATCATTCTGGGTAAGAATATTAAACTAGATCGTTAAACCGTTTGAGAATGCTATTAATTGCAACAACGTACTACTCTTGGATGGATGCGTTACCTTCCGATAATATAACCCGCAGTATCGTGGGTATAACTTCGTGGTCATAGAATCAAATTAGTAAACATTTTAGTTACAGGCTCGTTAGTTTCATCTATGAATTAGAAGATCGAGTTTCAAACAGTTCGAGCACGTTACCAGTTTCATCGAGAGCCGAAGGGCTGCGACAACAGCTTCACCTATAGTCGTCATTCCGAGAGTCAAGCTTGGCATTCCAGGAGTAAATCCGCAGAAAAGTATTGTCAATAGACACCGCTACTCATGGTATGATTATTAGAGTAGAAAGTCAAACCGCTGGATATCGTTAACAATTGGTATTACGTCATACCCAATACCAGATACCTTTCCTTCAGGGAACATAACCCGCTGTATCGTGGCCATTAGTTCGTGATCAGTGACACAAATGAGTATACATTTTAGTGACGCGCACGTTAAACTCATGTATGAATATGTATATCGAGTGTCAAACCGTTCGGGAACGTTTCCATCTTATTTGAGTGACGAACGGCTGAGTCAACACCTTGACCTATTCTGCCATTCTGAGTATCAAGCGAGGAATTCCAGGTGTAAGTCCGCTGAACAGTACTTGCAATGGACACCTCAATTCACGGTCTGAATATTCAGGTGGAGCATGAAACCATTTGAGAGCGATTCCGCCTTCTTTGAAGATAGAACTTTCCGGAAGGATAGAATTCACGGTATGTATAAAAAGGCTGACAGACAAACCGTTGTAGAACGTAACCTATTGGTATAGCGACAAACATTTTACTCATAGCCCAACCATCAAAGACGCTATCCTGCCATATCGGGAGTATAGCTTCGTATTCCTAGGAAGAAATTAGTAAACATTTTTGTGACGGGTACCTTAATTTCATTACGATCAAGAAGGTCGAGTGTCAAGCCGCTCGTGAACGTTGCCACATTCTGTGAGAGGTGAACGGTTTAGTGCACAGCTTCACCTATCCTGTTATTGCGAGAGTTAAAGCAAGTATTCCGGGAGCAAATCCGCTGTACAGTATTGGCATCATGCACCCTGTTTCACGGTAAAAATATTAAACTCCAGACGCAAGCCGTAGTAGAACGTTACGAATTGGTTTGATTTAAATTTCTACCGAAGGCTTTACCTTCCGGGAAGCCTCGTGCACAGAGAGGCAAATTATTATTCACCTTGGTGTCGTGGACCTTAATTTCATGTATGAATTAGTAGACCGAGTGTCAAACCTCACCTGAACGTTACCACTATCCTTGGGAGACGGACGGCTAAGTCAATAGCTTCATCTCTCCTGTGCCTGCGAGTGTCAAACCTGGTACTCACGGAGTAAATGCTGAGTACAGTATTGGCAATAGTCACCTTAATTCACAGTATGAATGTTAATGTGAAGAGTCAATCCCTCGGAGAACATTACCATTTGGTATGAAGTCCTTTTCCCCCGAATAGCTTCGGTACTGTGAACATATCCCGCTGTAGCGAGTGCATAACTTTGTGCTGAGAGAAACATATTAGTTTACATTTTAATGACGGTCACCTTATTTACAGATACGAATAGAAAAATCATGAGCAGAACCTTTAGAGAACGTTGCCAGCTGCTTTAAGGGTCTAACGGCCAAGTTAACAGCTTCACCTATCCTGTGATCCCAAGAGTCAAGCAAGGTAATCTGCGTCTAAGCCAGCTGTGCAGCATTGGCATTAGACACGCAATTTCGCTGTCTAAATATTGATGAACTGGGTCAATGCGTTGTAGAACGTTAACTACTGCTATATAAACAGACATTTTACCCAAGGCCTTATTTTCCCAGAAACTAACCCGCTGTATCGAGATTATAGCTTCGTGCTCAGAGAATTAAATTAGGACCAATTTTAGTGAAGTGCCCCTTAATTTCATGCACGTATAAGAGGATCGAGGGGCAAATCGTTCGAGAACGTTACCACCCTGATTGAGACACGAACAGCTATGATAATAGGGTCACCTCTCCTGTGCTTCCGAGGGTATATCGAGATATTTCGGAAGTAATTCCGCTGCGTAGTATTGGCTGTTGACACCGTAAATCACGGTATGATTACTAATGTAACGCGTCAATCCGTCTGAGAAAGTTACTAATTGGTATAAAGTCATAGGTTTTACCGAAGACCTTACCCTCCAAAGCCTATCTCGCTGTACCAAGAGTGTAACGTCGTGTTCAGAGGAACAAACTAGTATGCATGTTAGTGACGGGTACCTCAATCTCGTGTATGAAAAAGCAGATCGAGCGTCATGCCGTTTGATAACGTTACCACCTCTTGTGTGTGTCGCACAGCTAAGTCAATAGCTTGACATATCTTGTGGATCCAAAATGTAAACCGGGTGTTTCGAGAGTCAATCCGCTGTACACTATTAGCAATGGAAACCGTAGTTCACGGTTTGAATATTAAAGTACTGAGTAAAACCTTTGTTGAACGTTACCTATTGGTATAATGTCAAAAGTTTTAACGATAACGTACCGTCTGAGAACTTAACCCGCTGTATCGAGAGCATAACGTCACGTTCAGAGAATGAAATTGGTCAACACTTCTGTGATGGTCTCCTTAATTTCATGTATGATTGTGAAAATCGATAGGCATACCGTTCCAGAACGTTACCATCTTCCTTGTGAAATCGCACATATAATACAATAGCTTCAACTATCCTGTGGTTCCGAGAGTCGAACCAGTCATTGCGGGAATATATCCACTAAATTATATAGGCAATTGAAATCATAATTCACGGTATGAACATTAAAATAGAGAGTCAATCTGTCGGAGATCATTATCAATTGGAATAGGGTCACTATTTTTACCGAAGGCCTTACCTTCCGAGAACACATCTCACTGTATGGAGATAATAATTTCGTGTCCAAGGAAACAAATAAGTACGCATTTTAGTAACGTACGACTTAATTTCATGCACGAATTAGAAAAGCGACCGTCAAATCGTTCTAGAACGTTACCACCTCCTTCGAGAGCTGCACCTCTAGATCAATAGCTGCATCTACCCTGTTATTCCAAAGGTCAAACAAGGTATTCAGGGAGACAATCCAATGTAAAATACTGGCAGCGGGCATCTTAATTCACGGTATGAATTCCAAAGCTGATCGTCAAACCGTTGAAGAACATTACCTACTCCCATAATGTCAAACCTGTTACCGAAAGCCTTCCCTTCCGTGAAGCTATCCCGCCGTATCGATAGTGTAACTTCGTGTCGAGAGAAACACATATGTATACATTTTAATATTACCATAGCTTCATGTATGAATTACAATACCAGGAGACAATCCACTCGAGAACAATTTCACCTTCTTTGAGTGTCGAACGGCTAAGTCAATAGCTTCACCGATCCTGTGATTACGAGNAGTCGTTCGAATCTCAAAGATGGTGGACACGTTCCTGAAGCGATTGACCCTCGATCTTCAAATTCATACATGAACTTATAATACCCATCACTAAAATGTATAATAATGGCTTTGTCTGAACACGAAGTTATACTCTCGGTATGGCGGGTTAGCGTCTCCGAAGGTTGGGCTATCTGTAAAATATTTGACTCTATTCCAATAGGTAGCGTTCTACAACGGTTTGGCTGTCTGCTTTTATATTCAAACCGTGAATTAAGGTGTCTATTGCCAATACTGTTCAGCGGACGCTCTGAATCACAAATATAGGTGTAGCTGTGGACGCAGTGCTTGGGCCCTCAAAGAAGGTGGGATCGTTCTCGAACGGTTTGACCGTCGATTTTTCTATTCGTACATCAAAATAATGTGTCCGCCTGCTAAATTGTCTACTCATATGTTCGTGTGAAAACTACGCAAGAGAGTCGCTACAGCGGGACAATTGGTATTGTTATCCTGCGGCTTGACTCACTACTTTAACTTCATACTGTGAATTAACATGTCTATGGCCGATACTATCCAGCGCATTTACTCCCGGAAAACCCGGCTTGATTTCCGTAATCACAGGATGGGTGAAGCTACTGACTTAGCCACTCGACTACAAATGAAAGTGGTAACGTTCTCGGACGCTTTGGATCTCGATGCTGATATTCACACACAAACATGTGGTGCCCGTCCGTCACAGTGTGTCCTAGTTTGTTTCCGCAAACATTTTCAAGACAGTCGCTACGGCGGGATAGGTTCTCGGAGAGTAATGTATCAGGTAAGAAGTTTGAACCTATACCAGTAGGTAACGTTCTATGATGCTTTCAATCACTATATTAATATTTATACCATAAATTAAGGTGTATATTACCAATGCTCTACTGCGGACTTACTCGCTGAATTCCCTGGTGTCATCCTCGGAATCAAAGTATAGGTGAATCTATAAGCCGATCGACTCTCAAAGAAGGTGGTAACGATCTCGAACGGTTTTTCCATCTCGCTTCCCCGAACACGAAGCAGTACACTCCATACAGCGGATTAGCTTCACGGAAGGTAAGGCCTTCTGTAAAATGTTTGACTCTATACAAGTAGGTAAAGATTAACAACGGTATGCTTCAGTACTATATTATTTATACTGTGAATTAAGGTGTCTATTGCCAAAACTATACAGCGGATAGACTGTCGGAATTCCTGGTCAATGAGTAAGTCTGTGAAGCTATTGACTCAGCAGTACGACTTTAAAAAAAGATGATAACGTTCTCGAACAGCTTGACTCTCGATTTTGCTATTCATACGTGAAACTGAGGTGTGCGTCTGCAGAAATGTCTACTCATTTCTTCCCGTGAAAACTAATATAGACACTCGCTGCAGCGATATAGGTCCTCGGAAGGTAAGGTATTGGATAAAGGAATTACTTTATTTTAATTAATAATGTTGTCCGGCGGTTTGAATCCACGTATGAATTACACGCTCTAGTGTCAAACCTTCCGAGAACGATACCACATTCCTTAAAATTGAACGGCTAAGGCAGTAGCTCCACTTATCCTGTTATTCCGAGAGTGATGCCTGGTATTCCAGGAGTAAGTACGCTGAGCAGAATTGGTAACAGACATCTCAATTCTCGATATGAATATTGCAGTAGCATGTCAATCCGTCGGAGATAATTACCAATAGGTATAGATTCATTCCATTTACCGAATACTTTACCTTCTTAAAACCTATCCCGCTGCAGCGAGTGTCATGTCTAGTGCTTACGGAAACAAAGTAGAAAACATTTCAGAAGACGGACACCATAATTTCATGTATGCATGAGGAGATCTAGTATCAAATCATCCGATAACGTTATCACCTTCTTTGAGAGACGATCGGCGAGGTCAATTGCTTCACCCATCCTGCGATTACGAGAGTAAAAACAGATATTCCCGATGTAAATGCTCTGAAGATTATTGGCATTTTACATCTTAATTCACGGTTTGAATACTCAAGTAGAGCGCAAAACCATTTGAGAACGTTACCCATTGGTACAATGTCAAGTGTTTTACCGAAGGCGTTACCTTCCGCGAACTTCGCCGACTTCATCTGGAGTATAACTTCGTCTTCAGAACAAGAAGTAAGTCTTAAATTCAGTGACGGGCACGTAAACTTCATGTATGAAGGGTCAATCCACTCGAGTACGTTACCACCTTGTGTGAGGTACGATCCGCCACGTCAATATCTTCACATACTCTGTGATTCCGAGAGGCAAATCAGGTATTCCTGGAGTAAGTCCGCTGATTATCAGTGGCAATGAGCGCCTTATTTCACGGTTTGAACATTATAGTAGAGCGCCAGACCGCTTGAGTGCTTTACCAAATGGGATAAAGTGAAACTTTTTATCGAAGGCGTTAACTTCCGTGAATATCACAGACTACATCGAGAGTATAACTTCGTGTCCTTTGAAAGAAATTAATCTCCATTTCGGAGATGGACACCTCAACTTCATGTATGAATCAGAAGTTCCAGTATTAAACTGCTCGAGAACATTACCACTTCCTTTGAGAGTCGAACGGCTAAGTCCACAGCTTGACCTATTCCAATAATCTAAGAGTCAAACCATGTATTGCTGGAGTAAATGCTACTAATTTGCTTCCTTGAACACAGAGCAAGACCCTTGCTGCAGCGGGTTGGGCTTCTCGGACCGTATGGCCTTCGGTAAAAAGGTTGACGCCATACGAATAGGAAACCTTCTACAAAGATTTGACATGCGACTTTAATATTCAAACCGAGAATTAATATATCTATTGCAAATACTTTTTCAGCGGATTTAATCCCGGAGTGCCTGGTTTTAATCTCGGAACCACAGGATATATGAAGCTATTGACTTAACTGTTCGAATCTCAAAGACGTTGGCAACGTTCTCGAACGGATTGTCCCTTGATTTTGTAATTCATACATGACACAACGGTGCCCATCACTAAAATGTATACAAATGTGTTTCTCTCACCACAATGTTATTCTCTCGTTTCTGCGGGTTAGCTTCTCGATAGGGATGGCTTTCGGTAGAAAGTTTGACTTTATAACAATAGGTAACGTTCTGCAACAGTATGACGGTCTGCTTTAATATTCATACAGTGAGATATGGTGTCTATTGCCAGTACTGCACAGTGTATTTAATTCCGTGGTACTTGGTTTGACTCTCGGAATCACAGGATATTCGAACATATTGACTTAGAGGTTCGACTCGCAAAGATGGTGGTAACCATATCGAACAGTGTGACATTCGATCTTGTAATTCATACATGAAGTTAACGTGCCCATCACTGAAATGGATACTAATATCTTTCTCTGAACACGAATTTATGCTCTCGCGAAGCGGGTGAAGTTCGCGGAAGGAAAGGCCTTCTGTAAAACATTTGACTTTATACCAATTGGTTACGCTATCGAACGGTTTGACGAACTACTTTAATATCAAACCGCCACATAAACTGTGTACTGCCAATACTGTCAGTGGATTTACTCCCCGAATACCTGGTTAACTTTAGGAATGACAGGATAGGAGAAGCCATTGTCTTAGCCGTTCGACTCTCAGCGAACGTGATAAAGTCTTGCAACGGTTTGACCCTCGATCATCTAATTCGTACATGAAATTAAGGTGCCCGTCACTATCGTGTATACTAACTTGTTTCACTGAACACGAAATTATACTCTCGATACAACGCGCTATGCATGCGGACTGTAAGGTTATCAAGAAGACGTTCGGCTGTATACCATCTGGAAACGATCTAAAACGGCTTGTCGCTATACTGTAATATTAAAACCGTGCATTAAGGCGTCTATTGCCAAAACTCTTCAGCGAATTTACGCTCGGGTTCGTTGGGCAGTATGGGCAATTGACACCTTAATTCACGGCATGAATAATAAAGCGGAGAGTCAAACCGTCGGAGGATATTACCAATTCGAATGCAGTCATTCCTCTTGCCGTGTAGCATAACTTCCGAGAACCTATTCCGCTGCAGCGAGTGTCTTGGTTATTGTTCACAGACACAAATTAGTAGACATAATAGCTGACGGACAACACATTTCCACGAATGAATACATAATGGAGATCCAAAACGTTCGAGATCGTTAACACACTCTCTGAGAGACGAACGGCTGCGTCAATAGCTTCAGCTATCCTGTGATTCCGAAAGTCAAAGCATGAGTTCCGGGAGTAAATCCACTATACAGTATTGACATCGTACACCCTATTTGATGGTATAAATATTAGAGTCCAATGGCGAACCTTTGCAGGACGTTCGTATTGATATAGATCCAAACTGTACAGCAGCGGCCTAACCTTCTGAGAAGCTGACCTGCTGTATCGACATTATATCTTCGTGTTCAAAGGAGCAAATTATAATGCATTTTAGTGACAGGCATATTAACTTTATGTATGAATTAGAAGATCGATGGCCGAACTTGTCGGCGTCGATAACACTCGTTGGGAACTGAGCGTCAGAGTCAATATATTCACCAATGCTATGATTTCGAGAGTCAGTTCAGGTATTCCGCGAGTAAATTCTTTGGGCAGTATGGATAATAGACACCTTAATTCAAGGTGTGAATATTAAAGAGGAGAGTCAAACCGTCGGAGGATATTACCAATTCGAATGCAGTCATTCTTTTTGCCGGATAGAATAACTTCCGAGAACCTAACCCGCTGCAGCGAGTGTCCTGGTTATTGTTCACGGATGCAAATTAGTAGACATAGTATCTGACGGACGCCATGTTTCCATGAATGAAGACATAATGGAGAGCCAAACCGTTTGAGAACGTTACCATAGTCTCTGGGATACGAACGGCTATGTCAATAACTTCATCTATCCTGAGATTTCGAGAGTCAAACCTAGCATTCCTGGAGCAAATCCTCAATACGGTATTGGAAATAGACACCTTGATGCGCGGATGGACTATTAAAATACAGCGCCACACCGTGTGATAACGATACCGATTGCTATAAAGTCAAACGTTTTACCAAAGACCTTACCCACAGAAAAATTAACCCACTGTATCGAGAGTATAACATCGCGTACAGAGAAACATACCAGAATACATCGTAGTGATGGTCTCCTTAATATCATGTATGATATTGAGGGTCGACCCTCACAGCGCTCCAGAACGTTACCACTTTGTATGAGAGTCGTACGGCTAAGACAAATGCTTCACCTATCCTGTGACTCTCGGTGCCAAACCAGGTATTCCGAGAGTAAATCCGGTGAACAGTATTGGCAATGGACACCTTACTTCACAGTTTGTATACTAAATTAGAGCGTCCATCCATCTGAGATGGTTACCAATATGTATAAAGCCAAACATCGTACCGCACACATAAGCCTCCGACGCCCTAACTCTTTGTATCCAGAGTGTATCTTCGTGTTACAGGAAGCAAATTAGTATACACTTTAGTGACGGACACCCTTATTTCATGTATGATTTAGAATATCGAATGTCTAACCGTTCGATGATCGTTACCTCCTCCTCTAAGAGTCGAACAGTTAAGTCAATAGCATCACGTATCGAGTGATTCCGGGAGTCAGTATTGGCAATAGACGCCGTAGTGCAAGGTATGAATATTAAGGCAAAGCGTCAGACCGTTATAGATCGTTACATATTCGTGTAGAATCAAACCTTTTACCGAAGGTGTTACATTCCGAGAACACAACCTGCAGTATCGAGAGTATGACTATCAAGTATCAAGAGATCGTCACCACCTTCTGTGATATTCGAACGGCTAAGCAAGTAACTTCACCTATCCTGTGATTCGGAGAGTCAAACCAGGTATTCTGGGAGTAAGGCCCCTGAAGGGTTTTGTCCATAAACACCTTAATTCATGTTCTGAATATTACAGTAGAGGGTCAAACCGTTGGAGAGCGTTACCAGTTGATCTAAGGTCTAACGATTTACCGAAGGTGTTAATTTCCGCGAACATCACCGGCGTCATCGAGAATATAACTTCGTGCTTAGAGATAGAAGATAATATTCATTTCGGTGACGGGCACCTAAATATCATTTATGAAATAGAAGTTCGAGTGTCAATTCATTTGATGACGTTACCACCTTCTTGGATTGTCGAACGGCAAAGTCACTAGCTTCACATACCCTGTGATGCCGAATGTCAATCCAGATATGCCTGGCGTAAATGCGCTGTTCAGTATTGGCAATATACACCTCAATTCACGGTTTGAAAATTAAAGTAGTGCGCGAAACTGCATGAGAGCGTTACCAATTGGTATAAAGTCAAACGCTTTACCGAAGATCTTACTGTCCGAAAATCTAATCCGCTGTATCGAGAGTATAACATCGTGTTGAGTGGCACGGATTAGTGTACCTTTTAGCGACGAGCACCTTAATTTCGTCTATGGATCAGAAGATCGAGGGTCATACCAATCGAGAACGTTAACACCTTCATTGAGGGTTGAACGTCTAAGTCAGTAGCTTCACCTATCCTGCAGTTCCGATAGTAAAACCAGGCATCCCGAGAGTCAACAAACTGTACACTATTGGCAATGGACATATTAATTCACGGTATGAATGTTAAGGTAGAGCGCCAAACATGTGTAGAACTTTACCCATTGGTATAGAGTCGAAATTCATGCCAAAAGCCATACCTACCGCAAAAAAAACCCGCCGCATCGAGAGTATAACTTTCTGCTCAGTAAAACACATTCCTTTACATATTCGAGACATGCACGTTAATTTCAGGTACGAATAAGAAGATCGAGAGCAAGGCCATTCAACACCGATACCACCATTTTTGCGAGTTGCGTAGCTATGTCAATATCTTCACGTATCCTGTGATTCCGAAAGCCGCACAAGTTACTCCAGGAGTAAATTCGCTGAACAGTATTGGCAATAGTCGCCTTAGATCACGGTATGAATACTAAACTAGAGACAATCCGGTCGACTACGCTTCCAGTTGGTGTACGGTAATCCATTTTTCCGAAAACCTTACTTTCCGCGAACGTAGCTCGCTGTATCGCGAGTACAAGTATGTGTTCGTTGATTCAATTTTGTGCACATTTTAGAGCGGGGTACCTGAATTTCATGTATGAATATGATGATCCAGAGTGAATCCGATGGAGATTGTTACCACCTTTCTCGAATTTCGCACAGCGCTAAGTCATTAGGTTCACCTATCCTGTGATACCGAGAGTCACACATAGTATTACTGAAGAAAAGAAGTGGAACAGTTTTGCAACAGACACCATAATTCTCGGCATGAATGTTGACGTAAAGGTTCAAGCCGACTGGAGAACGATACCAATTCGTATAAAGCCTTTCTTCCCACCGAATACCGTACTGTACGAGAATATATCACGCTTTAGCGACTGCCGTGCTTAATGTTCACGGAGACAGATTAGTACACATTTTAGCTGGCGGACATGTAATTTTCATGTATGAACAGCAAAATCGTCCGACGAACCGTTCGAGAACGTTACCCCATTCTTTGGGAGTCGAACGTCTATGTCAATAGCTTCATCTATCCTGTGATTCCGAGAGTCTAACAAGGTATTCCGGGAGTAAATCCGGTGAACTGTTTTGGCAATAGACACCGTAATTGCTAGGTATGAATATAAATGTACTGAGTCAAACCGTTGAACAACGTTACGTATTGGCATAGTGTCAAACTGTTTACCGACGGCCGTGCATTCCGAGAAACTAGCCCGCTGTATCGAGAGTATTGCTTTGTGTACAGAGACGCAAACTGGTAAACATTATAGTGCCTGGCTCCATAATTTCATGTATGAATTAGAAAATCGAGGGCGAAGCGAATCGAGAACGTTGCCACCTTCCGTGAGATACGAGCGGATAAGTCAATAGCTCCACTTACACTACAATTCTGAGAGTCTAGCCAGGTAATCCGAGGGTAAATGCGCTGAAGAGCATTGCCAATAGATACCTAAATTCGCGGAATGGATATTAAAATATAGCGTCACACCGTGTGAGAAAGTTTCAGTTGCCATAAAGTCAAACGCTTCACCGAATCCATCACCTAACCCGCCGTATCGAGAGTATGACTTTGTCACATTAATTTTCATTTTCAGCAGACGGACTCATTATTTCCGTGTGAGAATGGCATAATCGAGAGTCAATCCGTCCGAGAACGTTACCACCATCTTTGAGGGTCGCACAGATACGTCAATAGCATCACCTATCCTGTGATTCCGTGAATTAAACCAGGTATTCCAGGAGTAAATTCCCTGCGCAGTATTGGCAGTAGACACCCAAATTCACGGTATGAATATGGTAGAAGAGAGTCAATCCGTCAGAGGACAGTACCTTTTCGTACTAAGTCATTCCTTTTACTATAAACCATACCTCCCGTGGTCCTAACGCGCAGTACCGAAATAATAATTACGTGGCCAAGGAAACAAATTAGTACGCATTTTAGTGACGTACACCTTAATCTCATGCACGAATTAGAAGGGCGATGGACAAATAGATCCACAACGTTACCACCTTCTCCGAGTGGCGAACTTCTAGATCAATAGCTACACCTATACCGTTATTCCGAAGGACAAACAGGGTATTCCGGGAGTCAAGCCCGGGTAAACATCTGGCACCGGACATCTTAATCCACGGTATGAATATTAAGGTATGGCGCCAAATCTTTGTCGATCTGTAACTGTTTGTGTAGATTCAAACTTTGTACAGAAAGCCTTACCTACCGCGAAACAAACCCGCCGTATCGAGAGTATGACCTTGTGCTCGGAGAAACAAATTAAATTACATTTTAGCCACGGGCATCATAATTTCATGCGTGGATTATCAGAAAACCGTTCCAGAACGGTCCCACCATCAGTGAGAGGCGATCTTCTAAGTCAATGAACCAGGTATACCGGGATTAAATCCGCAGAACAGTATTGGCAATTGACACCGTAGTTCACGATATAAACATTATCGTGCATAGTCAAACCGTTATTGAAAGTTACTTATTGGTGTACTTTCAAGCATTTTACCGATGGCCTGACCTTCCGAGATCCTAAAACTCTGTATCGAGAGTAAAACTTCCTGTCGAGAGAAACAAATTAGTGTACATTTTAGAGACGGGCAGCTTAGTTCCTTGTATGTATTAGATGGTCCCGAGGCAAACACTTCCAGAGCGTGACGAGCATTCATGAGAGTCGCACAGCTAAGTCTACAGCTTCACTTATCTTGTGACTCCGAGAGTCAATCCTGGAATTCCAGGAGTAAATCTGCGGAAGAATATTGGCATTTGTCACCTTAATTCAGGGTTCGAATATTAAAGTACAGAGTCAAACCATGTACAACGTAAACAAACAGTTTGTTTAAGGTCATATTTTTTACGGACGGCCTTCCGAGAAGCCTATCTTGCTGAATCGTCAGTATAACATCATGTTCAGTGGATGAAATTAGTATAAATGTTAGTGACGGGCAACTTAATTTCATCCATGAATCTAATTATCGAGGGTCAAACTTTTCGAGAACGTTAGCACCGTCTTTGAGCGTCGAACGGACATGTCAATGGTTCCACGCATGCTGTGATTCCGCGAGCTAAACCACGTACTTCTGGAGTAAGTCCGCTGAACAGTTTTCGCAATTGACGTCTTAATTCAAGGTGTGAATATTATATCAGACAGTCAAACCGTTGTAGAGCGTTGCCTATTGGAATAGAATCAAACACTTTACCGATAGCGCAACCTTCGAAGATGGTAACCTGCAGAACCGTGAGTATAACTTCGAGTTCGGAGGAAGAAATTAGTAAACATTTCTGTGACGAGCTCCTTAATTTCACTATGAATAAGAAAATCGTGGCTCAAGCCGTTCATGAATATTGCCATCTTCTGTGAAAGACGAACGGCTGAGTTAATAGCTTCACTTATTCTGTGATCCTGAGAGTCAAACCAGGTATTCCTGGAGTAAATCCGCCGAACAGTACTGCCAATAGACACTCTAATTTACGGTTTGAATAGAAAAGTAAAGCGTCAAACCGTTTGAGACCAACCGTTAAACCTATACCGTTCAGTGCATTTACTCCTGCAATACCTTAATTGCATTTCGGAATCAAGGGATAGGTGCAGCAATTGACTTAGAAGTGTGGCATTCATGGAAGGTCATAACGTTCTCGAATGTTTTGACACTAGATCTTCTAATTCATACATCGAAAAATGCTGACAGTCTGCTAATATGTATCCTAATTTGCTGCCGTGAGCACTAAGTATGACATTCCCCACAGCGGGTTTGATTCTATGAAGGAAAGGTATCTGGTATAGTATATGGCGTAATAATAATTGGTATCGTTCTCTAGCGGTATGACTCTGTACATTAATATTGATATAGTGAGTTGAAGTGTTGATTGCGAATACAGGTCAGCTAATTTTCTCCTGAAATATCTGATTTGACTCTCGGAATCACGGGATAGCTGAAGCTATTGACTCAGTTGTGCAACCTTCAAATAAGGTGACAAAGTTCGTTTGACACTCGACCTAGTTATTCATTCATGTAATTAAGGATCCCGCCATTAAAATGTATACTAATTTGATTCTCTGAACACGAGGCAACGTACACCCTGTTGCCAGTTATGTTCCCGGAACGTAACGTAATCTTTGGAAAGAATGACTTCATACCTACCTGTAATGTTCACCGGCGGTTTGGCTCTCTACTTTAATATTAGTGCGGTGAATTAATGTTTCTATCGCCAATACAGTTCAGCGGATTTACTCCTGGAATCCATGCCTTGACTCTCGGAATCACAAAAGTATGTCAAACTTTTGTCTCAGCCTTTCGACTTTCAAAGAAAGTGGTAACGATCTGAAACAGATACACGGTAGATTTACGAATTCCTACACGATGATAAGGTGCCCGTAACTAAAATGTATACGAATTTGTATCTCAGATTACGAAGTTATACTACCGATACCCCGGATTAGGAACTCGGAGTGTAAGGCATTCGGTAAAACGTTTGACTTTAAAGCAACTTGTAACGTTCTCAAATGGTTTGACGTTCTATTTCAATATTCAAACCGTGAAATAAGGTGTCTATTACCAATACCTCTCAGCGAATTTACTCGCGGAATATCTGGTTTGACTCTCCTATTCGCAGGATAGGTGAAGCTACAGACTTAGCCGTTCGACACTCAAAGAGGGTGGTATCGTGCTCAAACGGTTTGTCCCTCGATATTATAATTCATGAACGAAATTCTGGTGCGCGTCACTAAAATGTATACTAATTTGTGTCTCTGAGTACGATATAATACTCTACATACATTGGGTCAAGTTCTCGGTTGGGAGGGTTATCTGTTAATCTTTTGATGTTATTCCTATATGAAACGGTCCACAAATGTTTGACTATGTACTTTAATATTGTAACCGCGAACTAAGGTGTCCATTGCATATTGTGTACTGCGGATGGACTACCAGAATGCCTGCTTTGACTCTCCGCATCACTGGATAGGTGAAGCTATTGACTTAGCTGTTCGAATATGATAGGGGGTGGTTGCGGTCACGAACTGTTTTACACTCGACCTTATTATTGATACATGAAATTCATATTCCGTCACTAAAATGTATACTACTTCATACCTATGAACACGGTGTTCTACTTTCGTTCCAGCTGGTCAGTTTTACGGGTGGAAAGGCATTCTGTAAGGAGTTTAACCCTACCCGTATAGGTAATGTTCTACAACGCCTTAACGGCCTGCTTTAATATTCAAATCGTAAATTGAGGTTGGCTATTGCCAATACTGCACAGCGCATTTACGTCCAGAATATCTGGTTCTCCTCTCGGAATCACAGGATATATGATGCTATAGACTTAGCCGTTCATGTCTCACAGAAGCTGGTAACTTGCTCTACCGATTTTACCCTAGATCTTCCTACTCTTAATGAAATTAACTTTCCCGTCACTAAAATGTTAACTAATGTGATTCCGTAAGCACATAGCTATACGCTGGATACGGCGGGTTAGCTTCTCGGACGGCAATGCGTTTGGTAAAATATTTTACTTTATAACAACTGATAACGTTCACAAACGATTTGACGATCTATTTCACTATTCAAACCGAGAATTAAGGTGTCTATTTCTAATACTGATCGGCGGATTTGCTCCCGGTATACCAGGTTTGACTTTCAGAGTCACAGGGTAGGTGTAGCTATTGACTTAGCCGCTCGACTCTCATAGATGGTGGTTACGTTCTCAAACGGTTTGACTTTCGATTCGGCTACTCATACGAGAAAACAAGGTGACCGTCTGCTAAAGAGTCCACTAATTTTTTTCCTTGAACACGACGCAAGACACTCGCTGCAGCGGGTTAGGTTTCAGGTAGGCATGGTATTCGATAGAAGGATTAATTTATACCAATTCGTAATGTTCTCCAACGGCCCCCATGGGCACGGGATTGGTATACGCCCAATCTGCGCAGTGCGTGGCCCACCTTACCCGGCACCTACCAATTAGCTAGTAGACTTCAAGTCCTACGCGCCATCCTTGGTTTGCCCGGGACCTTTCTAAATCCCTACTGACTTTGCAGGCCAGTGCCCGAGCTGATCTGACGCAGCTCACCCGTGGAGGGTCTAACCCGACCAAAGACGGGGCCCCCTATCCCGTGATATGGGCTTACCACTGCCCCTTCGAGGCCAAACCAAGCAACCGGCGGGGGGACGGACCGAAGCACGCCGCTTCCCCGAGGGCTCGAACCGGTTCCCGTGGTACCAGAGTATGCAGGGCCGTACTGGTCATACCCCGCGTAAAGACACCTTCTTACTGAATGAGGTGCTTGCTCACCTCGGCCTAGGTTCGGCCGACTCGGGCACCGTGAGTGCGTCATACTCATACCGCAATGGGAACCAGTAGGCGCACCACAGCCTCTACGGGGGGGTTTTCTGTCAGTAAGGTATTGGGTAAAAAGAATGTCTTCATACCAATTGGTAGTGTTCTCCGACGGTTTGACTCTCCGCCTTAATTTGCATTACACGAATTAAGGTGTCCACGTTAGTAACGTGGTAACGTTCTCGAACGGTTAGCCGCTCCACGTTATTATTCAAACCGAGAATTAACGTGTAAATTGCCAATTCGGTTCAGAGGATTTACTCCAGGAATACCTGGTTTGACTCTCGGATTAGCAGGATCGGTTAAGCTATTGGTCGTTAGCCGTTCGTCTCTCGCAGAAGGTGGCAACGTTCCCGAGCGGTTTGACCTTCAGTCTTCTAATTCGTACATGAAGTTAAGGTGCCCGTCGCTAAAACGTTTACTAACTTGTTCCTGTGAACACGATGTCATATCTTGGATATAGCGGGTTATGCTTTTGGAGTATGACGTCTTCAGTAAGACGTTGGACTATATAACAATTGCATCGCTCTCAAACGGTATGACGTTCAACTATAGTATTCAAACCTAGAATTAAGGTGTCTATTGCCCATACTGTTGAGCGGACTTACATTCGAAATACCAGGATTGCCTCTCCGAATCACAGGGTATGCGAAGCCATTGACGTAGCCATTCGTCTCTCAATGGCAATTGTAACGACCATGAATGGTTTGACACATCGATCTTCTAATTTATACATGAAATTATGGTGCAAGTCACTGAAATGTATACTAATCCTTCCCGCAGAACACGAAGCTATACTCTCGGTACAACGGGTTAGCTTCACGGCAGGTAAGATCTTCGTCAAAAAGATTGTCTCAATATCAATAGATAACGTTCTACAGCTGTTGGACTCTGTTATTTAATATCTATACCGCGAATTAGGGTGTCGAGAGCCAATACTGTACAGCGCATTTACGCCCGGAATGTCTGGTTTAGCTTTCGGAATCACAGGATATATGAAGCTACTGACTTAGCCGTTCGTCTCTCACAGAAGGTGGAAACGATACCGAACAGCTTGACCATCGAACTTTTAATGCACTCATCCAGTTCGTACATCTGATACACGAGCTTTACTCTCTATACGGCGTGTTATCTTGTCGGAAGGTAAGGATTTCGACAGATGTTTGATTCTAAACCAATTTGAAACATTCTAGGACGGTTTTACTCGTGACATTAATATATATGCCGTTAAAAAGGGTGTATGATGTCAATACTGCACTGCAGATTGCCTCATGGAATACGTGGTTTGACTCTCGGAATCACGGGGTAGGTGATGCTGCTGGCTTATCTGTGCGACCCTCAAAGACTGTGGTAACGTTCTCGATTGGCTTGACCCTCGACTTTGTAATACACAAATGAAATTATGAAGCACGTCACGAAAATGTTTACTAATTTGCTTCTATGGACACAAAGTTATACTCTCGATGCAGCGGGTTAACTTCTCGGTAGATAGGGCACCGGCAAAAAGTTTGACTCTATACCAATAAGGAACGTTCTACAACGGTTGGACACTGTACCTTAATACTCGCACCGTGAATTAGGGTGACTATTGCGAATACTGTTCCGCGCATTTACTCCCGGAATACCTGGTTTGTCTCGCGGAATAATAGGTTGAGGTGGTGCTGATGATTTAGCTTTGTGTCTCGCAAGGAACAGGGTAACGTTTTGGAAGTGTTTGACCATCGATTTTGTAATTCATATATGAAACTATGGTGCCCATTACTAAAATGTATACCAATGTGCATCTCTGAATATGAAGATGTACTCTCGGTACAGCGGAAGGTTCTCGGAAGGTTACTTATTCTGTAAAAAGAATGACTTTATAACAATTAGTAATGTTGTCCAACGATTTGACTCCCTTCTTTAATACTCATGCCGACAATTCAGGTGTCACTTGCCAATGCCGTACAGCGGATGTACTCCTAGTATTTCTGGATTGATGTTCTCCTACGATACCAGGTATTGCTCTCGGAATCACAACTGTAGGTGAAGCTATTGACTCAGCCGTTTGACTCTCAACGAAGGTGGTAACTTTCTGGAAGGGTATTGTCAATAGACACCTTAATTCACGGTTTGAATAGTGAAGTAGAACATCAAACCGTTTGAGAACGTTACGTATTGCAATAAAGACAACCGTTTTACCGACGGTCTTATCATCCGAGAAGCTAGCCCGCCCTATCGAGAGTATAGCTACGTGTTTAGGGAAATACATTTGTATACAATCTAGTGACGGCACCATAATTATATGTATGAATTAGAATATCGAGGGCCCAACCGTTCAAGAACGTTGCCACCCTCTTTCAGAGTCGAACGCAAGTGTCAGTAGCACTATCCTGTTTTCCCGAAATCCATACCAGGTAATCCGAGCGTAAATCCTCTGAAGAGTTTTGGCAATAGGCACCTGTATTCACGGTTTGAATATTACAGTAGAGCGTCAACCGTTTGAGAGCGTTACTAATTGGTACAAAGTGAATCGTTTTACCCAAGGCCTTACCTTCCGCGATCCTTAGCGCCTTTATCGAGAGAATAAGTTCGTGTTCAGAGAACGAAATTAGTATTCATTTCAATAACGGCCTCCTTAGCTTCATGTATGAATTAGAAGATGGAAGGTCAAACCGTTAGAAAAGTTAGAATCGTGTTTGAGATTCAAACAGCTAAGTCAGTAGTTTCATACATCCTGCGAGTCAGATAGTCAAAAGAGATATTCCGTGAGTGAGTGCGCTGTACAGAATTGGCATTAAAGACCCTACATCCCGCTATATATATATTAAACACCAGAGTCATGCCATTGTAGAACGTTACAAATTGGTATTTAGTCAAACCCTTTACCAAAGGCCTATTCTTCCGAGATGCCCAACCGGCTGTAGGGAGTGCATTGTTTATAGTTCACGGATGGGAATTAGTAGACATT
This sequence comes from Euglossa dilemma, assembly GCA_002201625.1. Taxonomy (NCBI): domain Eukaryota; kingdom Metazoa; phylum Arthropoda; class Insecta; order Hymenoptera; family Apidae; genus Euglossa; species Euglossa dilemma. The sequence goes on from NIJG01000321.1 coordinate 93,171, forward strand.
TTAGCTGACGGACACTTTATCTTCATTGTAGGTATAGCAAAATCGGGGGTCAAACTGTTCGAGAACGTTAGCATCTTCTGTGAGAGACGAACGGCTAGGTCAATAGCTTCACATATCCTGTGATTTCAAGGGTAAAACTATGTATTCCGGGAGTAAATCCGCAGTACATTATTGGCAATAGACACCTAAGTCTAAGATATATATAGTAATGTAGAGACGCGACCCATCGTAAAACGGTATCTACTTGTATATGGTTAAACTTTGTACCTGATACCACACCCTCCGAATTCATAACCCGCTGCATCGGGAGTAAACGACGTGATCAGGGACGCAAATTAGTATTCACTTTAGGGTCTGGCACCATAATACCATATATGAATTAGAAGATGGATGGTCAAACCCTTTGAGAACATTACCCACTTCTTTGGGTATCGAACGGCTCAGTCAATAGCTGCACCTATTTTATGATTCCGAGAGACAAATGTGGCACTTCGGGAGTAAATCCGCTGAACAGCAATGGCAATAGACACCTTCGTTCACGGTTTTAATATTAAAATATAGCGCCAAATCGTTTGAAATCGTTACCAATTGCTATATAGTCAAACGCTTTAGCGACGGCGCTACCGTCCGCCATTATCTCCCGCTTCATCGAGAATGTAACTTCGTGTTCGGAGAAGGAAGTTATTATTCATTTCAGTGGCGGGTTCTTTTACTTCATGTATGAATTAGAAGAACGAGCGTCAAACCGCGCACGAACATTGCCACCTTCTGTGAGAGACGAACGGCTCAATCAGTAGCAACTCGTATCCTGTAATTCGGAGACTCAGACCAGGTACTCCGGGTGTCGATCCGCTGTACAGCATTGGCAATGCACACGTGAGTTCACAGTTAGGTTATTAAAGAACAGAGTCAAATATTTGTAGACCGTTACATATTGGAATGATGTCAAAAGTTTTACAGAAAACCTTTCCCTCCGAGAACATAACACGATGTATGTAGAGTATTCCTGCGTGCACGGGGATACAAATTAGTACACATAACTGTGAATGGCACCGTAATTTCATGTATGATTGAGAAGATCGAGGATCAAACCTTTCGAGAACGATACCACATTCTTCGTGAAATCGCACATGTAACACAATAACTTCACCTATCCTGTGGTTCGGAGAGACATACTAGGTGTACCAGGAGTATCCCGCTGAAGGATATTGGCAATGGACAGCATAGTTCTCGGTTTTAATGTTAAAGTAGAGCCTCAATCCGTTTGAGAACGTTAACAATTACTGTAAAGTCATACGTTCTACAGTGGGATCTACTATCCGCGAACCTCACCTCCTTCATCGAGAGTATAAATTAGAGGTGAGTGGATCAAATGAGCAAACGTTTTAGCGACTGTGACCTAACTTTATTATGAATAAAAAGATGAAGTGTCAACCCGTTTGAGAACTTTGCCACCATCTCTGAGAGGCGAATGGTTATGACAATAGCCATAACCAATAGGTAACGTTCTACAACCTTTTGAAGATCAGCATTAATACTCAAACCGTGGAACAAGGTATCAATTGTCTATCCTTTTCAGAGGAGATACACACGGGATACCTGGTTGGACACTCGGAACCACAGGACAGGTGAAACCTTCGACTTAGCTGTTCGACACCAAATGCGGGTGGTAACGTCCTTGAAAAGCTCGAGCCTCGATGTTCTATAGCATACGTGAATTTAAGGTGACGACACTAAGTTGTACATTTATATGATCCACAGAACACGAAATAATACTCTCGATGTAGCGGGTGAGGTTCGCAGACGGTACTTCCTTCGGTAAAACGTTTGACTTTACAACAATCGAAAACGTTCACAAAGGGTTTCAATCCCAATTTTAATATTCAAACCGTGCATTAAGGTGTCTATTTCCAATCCTATTCAGCGGATTTACTGCCGGAATATCTGGTTTGACTTTTGGAATCGCAGTACAGGTGAAACTATTGACATAGCCGTTCGAATCTCAAAGAGGGTGGTAACGTTCTCGAGCGGTATGACCCTGGATCTTCTTATTCGTGCATGAAATTAAGCTGCTCTTAACAAATATGCATACTAATTCGACCCTCTGATCACGCTGTTGTATTCTAGATACAGCGGGTTATTTTTTTCAGTGGGTAAGTTGTTTCGTAAAACGTTTGACTTTATAGGAATTTGTAACTTTCTCAATCCAATTGACGCTCTACTTTAGCATGCAAACTGTGAACTAAGGTGTATATTACCAATACTCTTCAACGTATTTACTCCCGGAATACCTGGTTAGATTCTCGAAATCTCAGGATAGGTGAACCTGTTGACGTAGCCTTTCATCTCTCACAGAAGGCTATAACGATCTCTGAAAGTTTAACCGCCGATCTTCTAATTTATACACGAAGTTAAGGTGCCCCTCATTAAAATGAAGAATAATATTATCCTCTGAACACGAAGCAATCCCCTGGATGATGAGGATAAGTTTTTGGTAGGTAAGGCCATCGGTAAAGTGTTTGAATTTATAAAAACTGGTTGCGTTCTACAACAGTTTTACGGTCTGCTTCAATATTCAAGCCGCGGTATAAGGTGTCTATTGCCAATACTGTTCAGTGCACTAACTCCCGGAGCATGTGGTTTGACTCTCGGAGTTACGGGATAGGTGATGCTATTGACTTAGTCGTTTGACTCTCAAAGAAGGTGCTATCATTCTCGAACGGTATGACCCTCGATATTCTGATTTATAGATGAAACTAAGTTGCCCTTCACTAAAATTTAAACTATTTTCCTTCACTGGCCACGAAGTCATAGTCTCGATGAAGCGGGTAAGTTTTTCGGAGGTGTTCGTCCATCGGTGAAAAGGTACACCCTTTGCAAATAGGTAACGTTGTCCAAATGTGTGACTTCGTACTTTAATAATTATACCGGGATGTGGGGTAATAATACCGATAAATTACAGCAGATTCTCTCCCAGAATGCCTGGTTTTACTCTAGGAATCACAGGACAGTTGAAACATTTTTACTTAGCTGTTCGACTCTAAATGAGGGTGATAACGTTCTCCAACTTCTTGACCCTCGCTGTTGTATTTCATACAAGAAATTAAAGGTACCTTCCCTAAAATGTATACCAAACTGCTTCACTGAACACGAATTTGTATCCTCGATTCAGAGGGTGTTGTTCTTCGGAAGGGAAGGTCTTCTGCATAAGCCTAGACTCCATAGCAAGTGATAATGTTCTCGAACTGTTTGTCCCTCGATCTTCTAAATCATACATGAATTATACATGTATGATCACCGACTCACTAGATAAATGAAGCTATTGACTTAGCCGTTCAAATCTCAAAGAATATGGTAACTTCCTCAAACGGTTTGACACTCGATCTCATTATTCATAATGAATTTAAGGTCGCTGTCACTAAAATGTTTACTAATTTCATCCTCTGATCACGAAGTTATTCTCTCGATGAAGCCGGTGAGGTTTCCGGAAGTTATGGCCTTCGGAAAAACGTTTGACTCTACACCAATAGGTAAAGTTCGACAAAGGATTGGCACTCTACCTTAATATTCATTCCGTGAATTAAGATGTCCGTTGCCAGTAGTATACACCGGCTTGGCACTCGGAATACCTTGTTTGACCTTCGAAATATCAGGATAGTTAAAGCCATTGATCTTGAACTTCGGCTCTCGATGAAAGTGGTAACGTTGTGGAACGATTTCACGTACGCTTTCCTTATTGGGGCATGAAATTATGGTGTACGTCACTGAAATGCATACCAATTTGATTCCTTGGACACGTAATTATTATCTGGGTTCAGCGAGTTATGTACTCGGAAGGTAAGGACTTCGGTAATATGAGTGATTCCATACAAATTGACAATGATCTCCGACAGATTGAATCTCTACTTTCAAGCTCGTACCGTGAATTATGGTGTCAGTTGTCTATATAATTCAGCGGATTTAGTCCCGCGATGACTGGTTTGACTCTCGGAATAGCAGGATAGGTAAAGCTATTGAACTAGCTGTACGACACTCAAAGAAGGTGATAACGTTCCCGTACTGTTTGACCCTCCATATTCTAATTCATACATGAAGTTAAGGTGCTCGCTACTGAAATGGAGACAAATTTGTATCTCTGATCACAAATTTATACAGTCGACCCAACGTATGAGAGGCATGGACGGTAAGCTCTTTGGTGAAAAGTTTGACTCTAGCCCATCTGGTAGCGTTCTCAAACGGTTTCGCGCCCTACTTTAACATTCAAAACGCGAAGTAAAGTATCCATTGCCAACGGTATACAGAGGATTTACTCCTAGAATAGCTGACTTGACCCTCGGAATCACAGTATATGTGAACTTATTGACCTAGAAATTCGAAACTCAAAGAGGATCGTAACGCTCCCGCTTCGTTTTATCATCGATATGCTAATTCATACAGGAATTTATGGTGCAGTTACTGAAATATATACTAATGTGTTTCCCTGAACACGAAGTTATACTCTTGATACGGAGGGACAGCTGCTCTGGCGGTAATGTTTTCGGTAAAGGGAATAATTTTATACAATACGGTTATGTTCTTCAACGGTTTGACTCACTACATTAATAATTATATCGTGAATTATTGTGTCAGTTGCCAGTACTCTTCAGCGAACATACTCTCGCATTTCCAGTGATGTCTCATGGTATCTCGAGATAGGTGAAGCGATTGCCTTAGCCGTACGAATCGCAAAGAAGGTGGTATCGTTCTCGAACGCTTTGACTTTTGATGTTAATATTTGTTCTCAAGCATGTGGTGTCCGTCCCCTAAAATTCCGAGTAATCTGTTTCTGTTTACATGAAGTTGGACACTCGCTACACCAGGATTAGATATCGGAAGGTAAGGTATTCGAAGAAGGCATGATTCTATACGAATTGGTAATTTTCTCCGACGGTTTGACTCCCTGCATTAATATTAATACCGCGAAGTCAGGTGTCAAATCCCAATACTCTTCAGCGGATTTACTGCCGGTGTACCAGGTATGACTCTCAGAATGACATGATAGCTAAAGCTATAGACTTAGCTGTTAGAATCTGAAATAGTGTGACAATGTCCTCGAAGTGCTTGAATCTCGATTTCCTAATTAATACATGAAATTAATGTACCGTCACTAAAATGTATATTAATTCGTCCCACTGTAGACCATGCTATACTAGCGATACAGTTCATTGATTTTTCGCAGGGAAAGGTCTTCAGTAAAACGTTTGACTTCATACCAACTGGAATCGCTGTCAAACGGTTTAACGATAAAATTTAGTGTTCAAACCGAGAATTAAGGTGTCTAATTCCAGTACTGTTCAGCTGCTTAACTTCCGAAACACCTGGTTTGCCTGTTGGAATCGCAGGATAGGTGAAGCTATTGGCTTAGCTGTTCGACTCTCAAGATAGGTGGTAACGTCCTCCAACGGTTCGCCTATCGATCTTGCTACTCAAACGTGAAAGAAAGGTGTCCCTCTGCCAAAGTGACTCCTGATTTGTTCTTGCGAGAACAAGACGCTCCCTACAGTGGGTTTGTTTCTCGGAAGGCAAGGTATTCGGTACATAGAATGACTTTATACCAATTGATAATGTTTTGCTGCAGTTTGAACCTCTACCTCAATATTCAGAACGTGAATTGAGGTGTCTATTGCCAATACTATACAGCGCATTTACTCCCGGAATATCTGGTATATCTTTCGGAATCACAGGATATGTGAAGCCAGTTACATAGGCAGTCGTTTCTCGCAGAAGGTGGTACTGAAATGTGTACTAGTGTACCCCTAAACATGTAGCAATACTTTCGATACAACGGGTTAGCTTCTCAGACGGTAAGGCTTGAGGTATATTTTTGACTTTATAGTAGTTAGTAACGTTCTCACGCTTTGTGACGCTCTATCTTAATATTCACTCCGCGAATTAATATACCTATTGCCAATTCTCCTCAGCGAATTTACTCTTAGATTACCTTGTTTGAGTCTCGGAATCACAGGATAGGTGGGGCTATTGACTTAGCAGTTCGTCTGTCACAAAAGTTAGTAACGATTTCGGAAAGTTTGGCACTCAATATTCTAATTCATGCATGAAACTACGGTGGTCGTGACTAAATTGTGTACCAGTTCGTACCTCGGAACGCGGAGTAATACTCCCGACAGGGCGATCTGTTTTTCGGAGGGTATGGAATTCTGTACGGCATGTAACCATACATGAATAGTTTGTGTTCTGCAACGGCTTGACGGCCTCCTTTAATATTCATACCGTGAATGAATGTGTTCATTACCAATACACTCGAGGCAGTGGGTGTTGTTCCAGGATCGAAAGGCCTTCGGTAAAGAGATTGACTCTATAGTAACAGGTATCGTACTACATCGGTTTGACCCTGTTCATTAATATTCGAGCCATAAATTGAGGAATCTATTGCCAATACTGTTCAGCGGATATACACCAGGAATACCTGGCTTGACACTCGGAAT
>NIJG01000321.1:99739-116078 GCA_002201625.1 Euglossa dilemma
GGGATACGTTCTCGGAAGGTAACGTAGTCTATAAGAACAATGACTTTATAACAATAAGTTTTGTTCTCCGATGATATGACTCCCTACTGTAATGCTCATGCCGAGAATTTTTGTATATGTTTCCAATACTGTACAGCGGATGTACTCCTAGAATGCCTGGTTTCACTCTCGGCATCCCAGGGTAGGTGAAGGTATAGACATATCCGTTCGACTCTCAAAGAAGGCGGTAAAGTCCTCGAACGGATTGAATCTCGATAATTCTGTTCCTACATGAAAATAAGGTGTGCTTGTACTAAACGTCCAGTAATTTGTTTCCGTGAATGATAACTAAGACACTGGGTTCAGCGGGTTTGGTTCTCTTAAGGTCAGGTATTCGGTAAGAAGAATTACTTTATGCGAATAGGTATCGTTCTCAAACGGTTTCACGCTCTTCATTAATATTCAAATTGTGAATTAAGGTGCCAGTTGCCAATGCTGTTCAGTGGATTTGATTCCAGAGTACATGGTATGTCTCTTGCAATCTTGGAATAGGTCAAGCTATTGACTTAGCCGTTCGTCTCTCAAAGAGGGTGGTTACGTTCTGTTACGGTTTCACCCTCGACCTTCTCATTCATACATGAAATTAAGGTGCCCTTCACTCCAATGTATACTAATTTGTATCCGTGAATACGAAGTAATACTCTACTTACATCGGGTTACGTTCTCGGAGGGTATGGTATCCGATACAATGTTTGACCATTTACCAGTGTGTACCGTTCTACGATGGTTCGAAAATGCGTATTACTATTTAAACCGTAAATAAAGGTGTTTGCTGCTAATACTGTACTGTGGATTTACTCCAGGAGTGCTAGGTTTTACACTCGGAATCACAGGAGATGTGGAGCTCTTGACCAAGCCGCTCGTCTCAGCAGAAGGTGGTAACGTTCTCCAACGGTTTGACCCTCGAGCTTCTGATGCATATATGAAATTATTGTCACCGTCACTGGAATGTATACTATTTCGCTCCCCTGAACTATTTTCTATATTCACGATACAGCCGGTCAGTTTTTCAGAGGGTAATGCATTCTGTATCAAGACTGACCTAAACGAATAGGTAATGTTCTACAACGGCCTGACGTCCTGCTTTAATATTCAAACCGTGAATTAAGGTGCCAATTACCAATACTCTCCAGCGGATTTCCATTCGAAATACCTTGTTTTCCACTCTGAATCACAGGATAGGTGAAGCTATTGACTTGTGCATTCGGCTCTCAAGGAGGTTGGTAACGGTCTCGAACGGCTTGACTTTCGATCTTCTAACTCATACGTGAAATTAAGGCGCCCGTCTCTGAAATGATTACACATTTCATTCTCTGAACACGAATTTATACTCTCGATTATGGCACTAACTTTGCGGAAGGTATGGCCTTCGGTAAGACGTTTGACCTTATACCAATTGGTAACGGTCTCAAAAGTCTTGGCGTTCTAATGTAATATTCATGCCGCGAATTATGGTGTCCATTGCCAAAACTCTTCGGCGGATTTTCTCCCGTAATACCTGGTTTGACTTTCGGAATCACATGATAGGTGAAGCTATTGACTTATCTGCCCCGATCTAAGAGAGGGTGGTAACGTTCTCGAAAAGTTTCACCATCGAGCTTCTAATTCATACATCAAGTTAAGATGTCCGTCACTAAAATGACGACTGATTTCTTTCTCTGATCACGAAGTAATATTGTCGAAACGGAGGGTTTGCTTCTCCGAAGGAAAGGCTATCGGTAAACTGATTGACTATATACCAATTGGCAACGTTCTAAAACGCTTTCTCACTCTACCTTAATATTCAAACCGTGAACTAAGGTCTCTATTTCCAAAACGATTCAACGGACTGGCTCCTGGAATACCAGTCTTGACTCTCGGAATTACAGGATAGGTGAAGCTGTTGACTGGGACTTTCGACTATCAAAAAAGGTGGAAACGTTCTAGAATGGTTTGACATTCGATCTTCTTATTCATACATGAAATTACGGAGTCTGTCACTCCAATGTATACTAATTTGTTTGCGTTTGCACTGAGCAGAACGGTCGCTGCTGCGGGGTAGGTTCTCGGTAGGTTAGGTAATTGGTAAATGGTTTGACTTTATACCAACTGATATCGTTCTGAAATGGTTCCGCGCTCTACTTTAATATTGAAACCGTGAATTAAGGTGTCCATTACCAATAGTGTACAGCTTATTGGCTCCCATAATATCTGGCTTGGTTATCGGAATAACATAGCAGGTAAAGCTATTGAATTAACGGTTCGACTCTAAAGGCAGGTGGGATCGTCCTCGAAAGGTTTGCCACTCGATAATTCTGTTCATTCATGAAAATATGGTGTGCTTCAACTTTTATGTCTACTGATTTGCTTCCGTGAACAATACGTAAGACACTGGCTGCGTCGGGTTGGGTTCCGGGAAGGTAATGTATTTGGTAAAAAGAATGATTCTATATGAACTGGTAACGTTCTCCGACGGATTGACCTTCTACCTTAATAATCATACCGTGAATTAAAGTGTCTATTGAGAAACTGTTTAGCGGATTTACTCCCGGAATACCTCATTTGACTCATGGAATCATGGCGTAGGGGAAGCTTTTAACCTAGCCGTTCGACTGTCAATGAAGGTGGTAACATTCTCGAACAGTTTGATACTCGATATTCGAATTCACACATAAAACTGTGGGTGCCGTCACTAAAATATATACTAATTTGGCACATTGAACACGAAGTTTTATACTCTCGATACTGCGGGATAGTTTCTCGCAAGGCATGGCCTCCGGTAGAATGTTCGACTGTATAGCAATAAGTAGCGTTCTGCAATGGTTTATCTCTGTTATTTAATATTTATATTGTGAAATAGCGTGTCTAATTCCAATAATGTACAGCGGGATAAGTCACGGAATATCTGGTCTGTTTCAGGGAATCGCGGAATAGGTGAAGCTATTCGCGTATCTGTGCGACTCGCGAAGATGGTGGTAACGTTATGAAAGCGTTTGCCTCGCTACCTTCTTCTACATTAATGAAATTAAGGCGCCTGTCACTAAAATGTATACTAATTTGTTTCTCTAGACACGAAGTTATTCTCTCGATACCACATTTCTGGGTCTCGGAAGGTGAGGCCATCGGTAAAATGTTAGACACTATACAAATAAGTATCATTCTACAACGGTTAGACTATGTACGTTAATATTTATATCGAGAAATCGGGCGTCTGATGCCAATACTGTTCCTCGGATTTACTCCCGGAATACATAGTTTGACTCTCTGAATCATAGGATGGGTGGAGCTGTTGATATCTCCGTTCGGCTCTCAGAGAGTGTGGTAACGTTCTCGAACGCTTTGACCATCGATACTCTAATTCACACATGATATTAAGATGCCCGTCATAAAATGTACAATAATTAGCTTCTCCAACACGAAGATATGCTCTTGACACAGCGGGTTAGATTCACGGAAGCAAGGCCTTCGGTCAAAAGTTTGACTCTATACAAATACGTAACGTTTTTTCACGGTTTGGCTTTCTGCTTTATAATTCACAGCGAGTATTAAGGTGTCTATTGCCAAAACTTTTTCGCCTATTTACTCCCGGAATACATGGTTCAACTCCCGCAATCACAGGATAGGTAAACTATTGACTTAGATGTGCGACTTTCAAGGAAGGTGGGATCGTTCTCCAACGGTTGTACTCTCGATTTTGCTATTCATAAATGAAGGAAAGCTGTCCGTCAGATATAATGTCTCCTAATTTTATTCCGTAGCACTATGCATGGCACTCGACACACCGGGTGATGTTCTAGGAAGATAATGTATTCGGTAAGAAGTATGACTTTATACCAAATGTAACGTTCACAAACCCTTTGACGCTCTACTTTAAAATTCATACAGTGATTTAAAGTGTATATTGCCAATTGTTTTCTGCGTATTTACTTCTGGAATTCCTGATTTTCACCTCGGAATGACAGGACAGCTGCAGCAATTTACATAGATGTGTGAATTTCACATATGGTGATAAGGTCTTCGAACGGTTTGCCCCTCGATATTCCAATTCATGCAAGAAATTAAGGTCACAGTCACTAAAATGTTAACTAATTTGATCCTCTGAACACGAAGATCAACTTTCGAGGATGCGGTTTAGCATCTCCGATGGTAAGGCTATCTGCAAAGTGTTTAACATTATATAATTAGGTAACGTCTTACAATGGTTTGCCGGTCTGCTTTAATATTCAAAACGTGAAGTAGTGTTTCTGTTGCCAATACTGATCAGCAGATTTATACCAGGAATACTTGGCATGAATCTCGGAAACACAGGATGTGTGAAGCTCTTCCCTTAGGTTTTCGAATGCCACAGAAGGCGATAAAAAGCGGTAACGATCTGAAACGGTTAGACAATCTATTTTAATATTCAAACCGTGAATTAAGGTATCTGTTGCCAATGCTGTGCAGCGGATTTACTCTGGTAATACCTGGTTCGACTCTCAGAATCACAGGATAGATGTAGCTATTGTCTTAGCCGTTCGACTCAAAATGTAGGAGCTAACCTTCCCGAAGCGTTTGACCCTCGATCATCTTATTCACAATGAAATTAATGTGGCCTTCACTAAAATGTTTACTAGTTTGTTTCTCTGATCACGCCGATATATCCTCGAAGCCGCGAGTTAGCTTCTCCGAAGGTAAAGCTATCCGCAAGTATATTGAATTTATACCAATAGCTAACGTTCTACAGTGGATTGACGGTGTGCTTTAATATTAAAACCGTGAATTAAGGTGTGTATTGCCCATACTGTTTAGCGAGTTTACTCCCAGAATACCTGGCTTTCCTCTCCAAATCACAGGATGGGTGACACTATTGACTTAAATATTCGAAAATTACAGAAGGTGATAACGGCGTAAAACTGTTTTACCCCCGATCTTCTAATACCGACATGACGCTAAGGGGCGCTTCAATGAAATGAGTACTAATTTTTTTTCTGAACACAAAATTACTCTCACGATGAAGCGCGTGCGGTTCGCGGAAATTACGGCTCTCGGTAAAACATTCGACATTATAAAAATTGGTAACGTTCACAATCGGTTTGACACTATATTTTAATGTTCAAACTGTGCATTGAGGTGTCTATTGCCAAACAATTTTTCGGTCTTACTTCAATAATACCTGGTGTGACTCTCCGATTCATAGGATAGGGGGAGCTATTGGCTCAGCCGTTCGTCTCACACAGAAGGTGGTAACGATCTCGAACTGTTTGACACCTGATCTTCTATTTCATAGATGAAATTATGGTGTCCATCTGTTAAAATGTCTAATAATTTGGTTCCGAGTGCACTAGGCATGACACTCGCAACAGGGGATTTTATTCTCGGAAAGTAAGATATTCGGTGATAAAAATGACTTTATACAAATTGGTAATATTCTGCGACGGATTGACTCTATACTTTAGTACTCATACCGTGAGATAAGGTGTCTCTTTCCGATATGGCGCTGGGAATTTACTCTCGGTGTACCTGGTCTGATTCTCGGAATCATGGGATAGGTGAAGCTACTGATATAGCCGTTCGATTCTCAATAAAGGTGATAACATTCTGAAACGGTTTGACACTTGATCTTCGAACTCATTCATGAAAATAAGTTGCCCGTCACTAAAATTTTTGTAATTTGTTCGACTGAACACGACGTTTTGCTTTGGAAACAGCGGGATAGTATCTCGAAAAGTAAGGCCTTCAGTAAAAAGGATGCCCTCATACCAATTTGTATCGGTCTGCAACAGTTTGACACTGTACTTTAAAATTTATACCGTGAAATAGACTGTCTAGTGCCAATAATGCATGGGGAATTTAATCCCTGGTTTGAGTATCGGCATCACAGGATAGGTGAAGCTATCGATTTAGCTTTTCGATACTAAAAGAAAGTCGTAACTTTCACGATCGGTTTAACACACGATCTTCTAATTTATACAGAAAGTAAAGGTGCGCGACACTAAAATGTATACAAATTTCTTCCTCTGAACACCGTGGTGTACTTTCGATATAGCGCGTTATGTTTTCGGAGGGTAAGACCTTCAGCAAAATGTTTGACTTTATTTCAATTGGTAAGGTTTTCGAACGGACTGACTCTGTTCTTTATTATTCATAGCATGAATTAAAGTGTCTACTACCAAGAGCGTTCAGCGTATTTACACCCGGAATGAATGGATTGGTTTATGTTTGGATTAGTTTTGTGTTAGCAGTATGATTCCCAAAAAAGATGCTAACGTTCTCGAACAGTTTGACTCTCGCTTTTGCAATTCATATGTGAAACTGAGGTTTCCGTCTTCTTAAATGTGACTGCTCATTTGTTTCTGTGAACACAATAATTCACAATAATTACAGTTTCCTAATTCATAACGATCTACAACGGCTTGACTCTGCACTTTTAAATTTATACGGTGAAGTAGACTCTCTAGAGCCAAACCTCTTCAGCGTACTTACTTCCGGAATACATGGTTCGATTCTCGGCGCTACAGGATAGGTGAAGCTACTGACTTAGCTGATCGAATCTAATCGAACGCGGTGAAGCTCTGGACCGGTTTGACACCCGGTCTTCAAATTCATGTACGAAATTATGGTGTCCGCCTCAAAAATGTATACAAGTGGGTTTCCTCAATACGAAACTCACGATACGGCGGGATAGCTTCTCGGACGGTAAGAGATTCGGTAATACGTTTGACTCTACTGCAATTGATAACGTTCTGACACGGTGTGACGATCTATCCTAATATTCACTACGCGAATTAAGTTATCCATTGCTAACACTTATCAGCGGAATAACTCCCACCATACCTGGTTTGACTATCGGAATGGCAGAGTATATGAAGCTTTTATCTTTGCCGGTCGATTCTCAAATAGGGTTGTAACGTTCTCCAACGGTTTGACCATCGATCTTCTAATTCATTCATGAAGTTAACGTGCCCGCCGCTGAAATGAATACCAATATCTCTCTCCTAGCACGAAGTTGAACTCTCGATGCAGCAGGTTAGTTTTTTGGAGAGTATGGTTTTCGGTAAAGCGTTTGACTTTATACCAATTGGTAACGCTCTCAAACGGNTAAAAAGCGGTAACGATCTGAAACGGTTAGACAAATTAATGTGGCCTTCACTAAAATGTTTACTAGTTTGTTTCTCTGATCACGCCGATATATCCTCGAAGCCGCGAGTTAGCTTCTCCGAAGGTAAAGCTATCCGCAAGTATATTGAATTTATACCAATAGCTAACGTTCTACAGTGGATTGACGGTGTGCTTTAATATTAAAACCGTGAATTAAGGTGTGTATTGCCCATACTGTTTAGCGAGTTTACTCCCAGAATACCTGGCTTTCCTCTCCAAATCACAGGATGGGTGACACTATTGACTTAAATATTCGAAAATTACAGAAGGTGATAACGGCGTAAAACTGTTTTACCCCCGATCTTCTAATACCGACATGACGCTAAGGGGCGCTTCAATGAAATGAGTACTAATTTTTTTTCTGAACACAAAATTACTCTCACGATGAAGCGCGTGCGGTTCGCGGAAATTACGGCTCTCGGTAAAACATTAGACATTATAAAAATTGGTAACGTTCACAATCGGTTTGACACTATATTTTAATGTTCAAACTGTGCATTGAGGTGTCTATTGCCAAACAATTTTTCGGTCTTACTTCAATAATACCTGGTGTGACTCTCCGATTCATAGGATAGGGGGAGCTATTGGCTCAGCCGTTCGTCTCACACAGAAGGTGGTAACGATCTCGAACTGTTTGACACCTGATCTTCTATTTCATAGATGAAATTATGGTGTCCATCTGTTAAAATGTCTAATAATTTGGTTCCGAGTGCACTAGGCATGACACTCGCAACAGGGGATTTTATTCTCGGAAAGTAAGATATTCGGTGATAAAAATGACTTTATACAAATTGGTAATATTCTGCGACGGATTGACTCTATACTTTAGTACTCATACCGTGAGATAAGGTGTCTCTTTCCGATATGGCGCTGGGAATTTACTCTCGGTGTACCTGGTCTGATTCTCGGAATCATGGGATAGGTGAAGCTACTGATATAGCCGTTCGATTCTCAATAAAGGTGATAACATTCTGAAACGGTTTGACACTTGATCTTCGAACTCATTCATGAAAATAAGTTGCCCGTCACTAAAATTTTTGTAATTTGTTCGACTGAACACGACGTTTTGCTTTGGAAACAGCGGGATAGTATCTCGAAAAGTAAGGCCTTCAGTAAAAAGGATGCCCTCATACCAATTTGTATCGGTCTGCAACAGTTTGACACTGTACTTTAAAATTTATACCGTGAAATAGACTGTCTAGTGCCAATAATGCATGGGGAATTTAATCCCTGGTTTGAGTATCGGCATCACAGGATAGGTGAAGCTATCGATTTAGCTTTTCGATACTAAAAGAAAGTCGTAACTTTCACGATCGGTTTAACACACGATCTTCTAATTTATACAGAAAGTAAAGGTGCGCGACACTAAAATGTATACAAATTTCTTCCTCTGAACACCGTGGTGTACTTTCGATATAGCGCGTTATGTTTTCGGAGGGTAAGACCTTCAGCAAAATGTTTGACTTTATTTCAATTGGTAAGGTTTTCGAACGGACTGACTCTGTTCTTTATTATTCATAGCATGAATTAAAGTGTCTACTACCAAGAGCGTTCAGCGTATTTACACCCGGAATGAATGGATTGGTTTATGTTTGGATTAGTTTTGTGTTAGCAGTATGATTCCCAAAAAAGATGCTAACGTTCTCGAACAGTTTGACTCTCGCTTTTGCAATTCATATGTGAAACTGAGGTTTCCGTCTTCTTAAATGTGACTGCTCATTTGTTTCTGTGAACACAATAATTCACAATAATTACAGTTTCCTAATTCATAACGATCTACAACGGCTTGACTCTGCACTTTTAAATTTATACGGTGAAGTAGACTCTCTAGAGCCAAACCTCTTCAGCGTACTTACTTCCGGAATACATGGTTCGATTCTCGGCGCTACAGGATAGGTGAAGCTACTGACTTAGCTGATCGAATCTAATCGAACGCGGTGAAGCTCTGGACCGGTTTGACACCCGGTCTTCAAATTCATGTACGAAATTATGGTGTCCGCCTCAAAAATGTATACAAGTGGGTTTCCTCAATACGAAACTCACGATACGGCGGGATAGCTTCTCGGACGGTAAGAGATTCGGTAATACGTTTGACTCTACTGCAATTGATAACGTTCTGACACGGTGTGACGATCTATCCTAATATTCACTACGCGAATTAAGTTATCCATTGCTAACACTTATCAGCGGAATAACTCCCACCATACCTGGTTTGACTATCGGAATGGCAGAGTATATGAAGCTTTTATCTTTGCCGGTCGATTCTCAAATAGGGTTGTAACGTTCTCCAACGGTTTGACCATCGATCTTCTAATTCATTCATGAAGTTAACGTGCCCGCCGCTGAAATGAATACCAATATCTCTCTCCTAGCACGAAGTTGAACTCTCGATGCAGCAGGTTAGTTTTTTGGAGAGTATGGTTTTCGGTAAAGCGTTTGACTTTATACCAATTGGTAACGCTCTCAAACGGTTTGACGCTCTTCCGTAATATTCAAACAGCGAATTAATGTGTCTATTGCCAATACTTTTCAGCGGATCTACTCCTGGAATACTTGGTTTGACTCTCGGAATCACGGGGTATGTGCAGCTAGTGATTAATCTGTGCGACTCTCAAAGGTGGTGGTAACGTCCTCGATCGGTTTGACAATCGATCTTCTTATTCACACATGAAATTAAGGGTGCCGTTTCTAAAATATATACTAATTTGCTTCCGTGATCGCGAAGCTATACTCCAGATACATCGGAATAGGCTCTCGGAAGGTAAGGCATTCGGTAAAAATGTTGAATGTATAGCAGTAGGTAACGATCAACAATGGCTTGACACTGCCCCTTAATATCGATAACGTGATATAGCGTGTCTAATTCCAATACTGAACTGCGGGTTAAGTCGCGGAATGCCAGGCTTGTCTATCGGAATCACAGGATAGGTGAAGCTACTGACTTAGCCGTTCGACACTCAAAGGAGGTGGTAACTTTCTTGAACGGTTTGTCATTCTATCTTCGGATTCATTCGTGGAATTAAGGCGCCCGTCACTAAAATTTGTAGTAATATATTCCTCTGAACATGATGCTATACTATCGATACATCGGGTTAGATTAGCGGCAGGTAAGGCTTTCGATAAAAGGTTTGAATCGATAAAAATTGATAACGTTCTCTAGTGGTAAGGCGATCTACTTTACTATTATAACCGTGAATTAAGGTGTCTCTTGGCAATACTGTTCAGCGGATTTACTCCAACAATACCTGCATTGACTCTCCGAATCACTGGAAACGTGAAGCTATGGACTTAGCCGTTCGCCTCTCAATAAAGGTGGTAACGTTCCTGAACGGTATGTCCCTCCATCTTCAAATTCGTACTTGAAATTAAGATACCCTTTGCCATAATGTATTCTAATTTGCGCCTTTGAACACGTATTAATGCCCGGAATATAGGGGTTATCTTCTTGAAACGTTAGGTCTTCTGTAAATGGTATAACGTTAATCAATTACGTAACTCTCTACAAAGGTATGACGATCTGCATTAATATTCATTCCGAGAATGAAGGTGTTTATTACTAATACTGAACGGGGCATTTACTACCGGAATAGAGAGCTTGCCTCTCGGAATCCAAGGATACTTGACGCCATTGACATAGCAGTTCGTCTCTCACAGAGGGTGGGGCCGTCCTCTAACCGTTTGACCCTCGATCTTCTAATTCATGCAAGAAATTAAGGAGTCGTCACTAAATTGTATAGTAATGTGTTTCCCTAACCACGTAGCTGTACTGTTGATACGGCGGGTTAGCATCACGGAATGTAAGGTACTCGGTAAAATGGATGACTTTATGCCAATTGGTAGTGTTCTCCAACGGTTTGAGTCACTACATTAACAATCATGCCTTGAATTAGTGTGCCAATTACCAATAGTACTGTGCGGATTTGTTCCAGGAATATCTGGTATGACTCTCGGAAACACAGGATATGTGAAGCTATTGACTTAGCTGTTCGAATATCATTGAATGTGGTAACCGTCACGAACTGATTTACCCTCGATCATATAATTCATACATGAAATTAAGATGAAATCACTATACTGAATATTAATGGTATTACCTGAGCATGAAGTTATACTCTCGGTACAGTGGATTACTTTTTCGGAGGAAAACGTCTTCGGTAAAACGACACGTTTAACTATATAGCAATTGGTACCGTTCTCACACGGGGTGTCGCTATGTTTTAATATCCAATCCGCGCATTAAGGTATCCATTGCCACTACTGTACAGCGCATTCCCTCCCGGATTACCAGGGTTGACCGTCGGTAATACAAGATATGTAAAGCTACTGACTTATGTGTTCGAATATCATAGAAGGATATTATGGCCACGAACTGTTTTACACTCGAACTACTAATTCATACACGAAATTGAGATGCCTTCACTAAAAGGTATACTAATGTGTTTCACTAAATACGATGGTATACTCTCGATACGGCGGGATAGCTTCTTGGACGGTAAGGCATTCGGTAAAGCGTTTGACTTTATAGCAATTAGTAACGTCCTCATACGGTGCGACGCACTATTTTAATTTTCAAACCGTGATCTAATGTGTCTATTGCCAATACCTTTCTGCGGATTTACTTCTGGATTATCTTTGTTGACTCCAGGAATCGCAGGATAGGTGAAGCGGCACACTAAGCCGTTCGTATTTCACAGAAGGTGGCAACGTTCTCGTGCGGATTGACCCTCAAACTTCTAATGCATGTATGAAGCTAATGTGCCCGCCTCTGCAATGGACACTAATTTTTTTCTCTGCTCACAAAGTTATACTCTCGATGAATCTGGTGAGGTTCGCGGAAGTTAACACATTCGGGAAAACGTTTGACTTTATACCAATTGGTAACGCTCTCATACTGTGTGTCTATTGCCAGTAATGTACATCGCATTTACTGCAGGAACATCAGATTTGACTTTCGGAATCGCAGGATAGGTGAACTTATTGACTTAGCCGTTCGTCCACCACAGAAGGTAGGATCGTTCGCGAAGGGTGAGACACTCGATTATTCTGTTCGTACATGAAAATAAGATGTGCATCAGCTATAATGTCTACTAATTTGTTTTTCGAGCACTAGGCATGACAGTTGCTTCATCGGGTAAGGTTCTTGGAATGCAAAGTATCCGGCAAAGTCTTGACGTTATACCATTTGGTAGTGTCCTCCGACGGATTGACCTTCTACTTTAATATTCATATCGTCAATTAAGGTGCCGATTGCCAATACTGCTCAGCTGATTTACTCCCGGAATACCTGGTTTAAGTCTCGGAATCTCCAGATAGGTGATGCTATACACTTAGCCGTTGGTCTTTCGCAGAAAGTGCTAACGTTCTCGAACGGCTTGATCCTTGATATCCTAAATCATGGGTGAAATTAAGGTGGTCGTCACTAAAATGTATACTAATTTGCTTCTCTGACCTCGCAGTTATACTCTCAATATAACGTGATAGNTAATGCCATTCTTTTTACATAATACCTTGACGTCCGTGAGCATAACCCGCTATAGGTAGTGTCTTGCTGGTGTTCACGCAAGCAAGTTGGTAGGCATTTGGGCAGAGGGACACCTTGCTTTCATATTTGATTGGCAAAATCGAGAACCGATCCTCCGAGTACGTAACCTCCTTCTTTGAGAGTGGCACAGCGACTTCAATAACTTCACCTATCCTGTTATTCCAAGAGACAAACAAGGGATACATAGAGTAAATCCGCTGATCATTATTGGCAATAGACCATAATTCACGGTAGCAATGCTACAACTAACCCGCTGTATCGATAGTATAACTTCGTGTTCTTTGAAAGTCATTAGCCTTCATTTCCGTGACGGGCACCCTAACTTTATGTATGAATTGGACGATCGTATATCAATCCGCTCGAGAACGATATCACCATCTGCGGGAGACAAAGGGCTAAGACAATAGCATCATATATCCCGTCCTTCCGACGTCAAACCAGATATTCCGGGAGTAAATCGGCTAACAGAATTGGCATTAGGCAACCTAATTCACGGTATAAATATTAAAGATCAGAGTCAAACCGCTGTAGAACGTTACTTCTTGGTATAGTGTCAAACCTTTTCCCGACAGCCATGTACTCCGAGAACTCAACCCTCTGTATCGAGAGTATAACTTTGAGTTCAGAGAAAGAAATTAGTATTCGTTTCAGTGGCGGAAACCTTATTTTTATGCATGAATTAGAAGATCGAGTGTAAAACTTTCGCAGATCGTTCCCACTTCATTTGAGCGTTGAACGTTTGAGACAATACCATCACCTATAGTTGTATTTCCGTATGTCAAGCCTTGTATTCTAGGAGTAAATGCGCTAAACAGCATTGGCAATAGGCCACTTAATTCACGGTTTGATTATTAACGTAAAGCGTCAAACCGATGTAGAAGGTTACCTATTGGTATAAGGTAATCCTTTTTACGAATACCTTTCCTTCCGAGAACCTAACTCGCTCAAGCGAGTCAAACCGTTAGAAAACCGTGCCACCTTCATTTGGAGTCAAACGGCTAAGTCAATAGCTGCAGGTATCCTGTAATTCCAAGAGTCAAACCATGTGTTCCGGGACTAAACGTGATGAACAGTGTTGGCAACAGACACCTTAATTTACGGTATGAGAATTAATGTAGAGCGGCAAACCGTTTGAGAGCTTTTCCAATTTGTATTAAGTCATACATTTTACCGAATACCATACCTTCCGAGAAGCTAACCCGCCGTTCCGAGAGTAGAACTTCATGCTCAGAGGATGAGACTAGTTAACATTTTAGTGAAGCGAACCAAACTTTCATTACGACTAGGAAGACTGAGCGTCAATCCGATCGAGGCCGTTTCCACCTTCTATGATAATCCAACAGGTAAGAGAATTGCTCCACATACTATGTGTTTGAGAGAGTCAAACCAGGTATTCCGGGAGTCAATCCGCTGCACACCATTCGCAACGGAAATCGTAAATCACGGTTTGAATATTAAAGTAGATCGTGACACAGTTCGAGAACGTGAGCTATTGGTATACAGTCAAACGTATTACCGAATGCCTTACCATCAGAGAAACTAACCCGCTGTATCGAAAGCATATCGTTGTGATCACAGATACTAATTAGTATGCATTTTAGTGACTGGCCCCTTAATTTGACTTATTAATTAGATCATCGATTCCAAAACCTTTCGCGATTGTTTCCATCTTTTTTGGGAGCCGAACGACTAAGTCAAAAGCATCACCTATCCTGTGATTCCATGAGTGAAACGAAGTAATCCAGAAGAAAATCCCCAGTAAGTATTAGCGACATACACCTTTATTCACTGTATCAATATTAAAGTACTCAGGCGAACCATTGTAGAGCCCTACCAACTGATATAGGATCAAACTATTTACCGAAGGCCTTACCTTCCCAGAAACTAACCCTTTGTATACAGAGTATAACTTCGTGTTGCGGGAAGCACATTGGTATACATTTTAGTGACACCGCATTAAATTCATGTATGAATTAGAATTTGGATGGACAAACCGTTCGAGAACGTCACCGCCACCTTTGAGAGTCGAACGGCTAGGTCACCAGGTTCACCTATCCTGTGATTCTAGGAGTCACGCCAGGTATTCCGGCAGTAAATCCGCTGATCAGTATTGGCTACATACCCATTATTTCACGGTTTGCGTAATAAAGTAGGGCGTCAGACTGCTTGAGAACGATATTAATTTGTATAAATTCATTCCTTTTACACAATTCCTTACTTTCCGAGAATCTTACACGCTGTATCGAGGGCCTGACATCGTGTTCGAGGAAGCAAATTAGTATACATTATAGTGCCGCACCACATTTTCATGTATGAATAGCAAAATCGAGAGTCAAACCGTTCGAGAACGTTACCACATACCTTTAGAATTGAACGGCTAGTTCTGTAGCTTCACTAATACTGTGATGCGGAGATTCGTACCAGGTATTCCGGGAGTAATCCGCTGTGAAGTAGTGGCTATATACACCATTATTCACGATATGAATATTAAAGTGTAACGTGAAGCTACATGAGAACGTTACCTGTTTGTGTAAAGTGAAGCACATTAGCGATGGCCTTATCTCCCAAAAACTGACCCGCTGTATCGAGAGTATATCAGCGTGTTCAGAGGTTCGAAATTAGTATTCACTTCAGTGACGGGCACCTTAAATTCATGTATGAATCAGAAGATCGAGAGTCAAATCGTTCGAAAAGGATACCGTATTCTATGAGAGTCGAACGGCGAAGTCAATTGCTACACCTATGCTGTAATCCGACAACCAAACCAGGTACTCCGGGATTAAGTTCCCTGTACATTATTGACAATGGACACATCAATTCACGGTATGAATATTGAGGTACATAGAGGAACTATTGTAGGATGTTACCCATTGCTATAGAGACATACACCTTACCGAAAGCCTTACATTCGGAGAAGCTAACCCGACTTATCGACAGTATAACATCGTCACTAGATACAGAAATTAGTAACCATTTCTGTGACGGCCATCATAACTTCATGCACGAAGAAGAAGATCGAGCGCCAGACCGTTCGAGAACATTAAAAATTGGCATAACGTCATTACTGAATTTACTGAACACCTTACCTTCCGTCAACCAATTCCGCTACATCGAGAGTATGACTTCGGGCTCAGAGATCAAATATGTATACATTTCAGTGACGAACACCTCAATTTCATGCGTCAGTAGGAAGATCGAGGGTTAGACCATACGATAACGTTACCACTTTCTGTGAGAGACCAATTGCTAAGCTAGTAGCTTCACCTATACCGCGGTTCAGAGAGTCAAACCAGGTAACAGTGGAGTAAATCCGCTGTACAGTACTTTCATTAAAAACCCTACATTCCGCTATAATTATTAAAGTACAGAGTCACTCGTTTGTTCAACGTTATCTATTGGTATTGTGTCTGACTCTTCACCGAAGGCCGTGCGTTCCGAGAAGCTAACCCGCTGTGTCGAGAGTATAACTTCGTGCTAAGAGAAGCAAAATGGTACAAATGTTAGTGGCGGGCCCCTTAATTTCGTGAATGAATAACAAGATCGAGTGTCAAACCGTTCGGGAACGTTATCACCTTATTTGAAGGTCGCACAACTGTGTCAATAGCTGCAGCTATCCTGTGATTCCGAGAGGCAAATTAGGTG
>NIJG01000321.1:148540-162542 GCA_002201625.1 Euglossa dilemma
TATTTATTTCTACACGCTGTAACTTACTCTTGTGTAATTTTCAATTTTTTTCAAAACATCCAAATTTTATTTTCCAAAACTGTATTTTTTCGCTAAATTCTATACGGAATCATGAGAGTGTACGTTTATGGCGATATTTCGTTTAAAATGTTGAAGCATTACATGATTGTCTGTACACGAACATACGCTGCCAGACCGACACGTCCGTAGTGATATTCTATTGCCCTACAGAAGATCGGATCGACAGTAGTGCATGGTCTTCGTTAATTTCTTTTTAATTAATAAAATTCATTAATTTCATTTCCTTGATATTGTGCCGTATGCATTACACAGTATTCTATTTATTTACACAAGCTGTAATTTCCTGTTCTCATAGTTTCGAATTTTTTCGATATCTTCTATTCCTAATTTAAAAAATAGTATTCCTTAGTAAAAGTGACCTCGGATTTAGTTGAGCGTACGTCCATGACATTATTCTGTTAAACTTATTGGTATTTTATATGATTGTAGGTGTACGTACCTACGCTCTTGGAGCAACGCGACTGGCGATGTCCTGTTGCTGCGTACGTCAGATCGGAGANATGGTAGATCGGTGAGTCACTACTGGATGGTCTTTGTTAAATCCACAGGCTTGATTTTGTTCCGTATGCATTCCTTACCAGTTTTCCATTTATTAGTGCCTGAGTGGCACGACTGGCTACATCTTGTATATGCGTGCGGCTGGGAGAGGTGGTACTCCTAGGTGTTTGTTAGTTTCTGCTTTATCCATGATTTTGATGCGTATGCATGATTCCCAAGTCTCCCATTTACTTATATATCCTGTATTTCACAGCTGTGATATTTTCTATTTATTCCAAAATTTCAAATTTTTGGTTTAAAAAATTGTATTTCTTCGTAAATGTGTCTTCGGAATTAGTTGAGTGTACGATTATGACAATATTACGCTATATTTGTTGTTATTTGCATGATTGTCTGCATACTTACATACGCTGCCGCAGCGAACCGATTGGACTGTTCTTGTAGTTGCGTACTGCAGAACGAAGTTGGCACTACTGAATGGTCTACGTCACTTTCGTTAACCTCGCTTTTTTACCGTATGCATTCTTTCACAGTTTTCAATTTATTTACGCATACCGTAATTTACTGTTATGATGTGTTCGGTTTTCATTCATAATTTCCAATTTTTAATTTAAAAGAACTGTATTTCTCAGGAAATGTGGCGTAGGAATTAGATGTGTGTACTTTTATGACAATATTTTGTTAAACACATTGTTATTCCATATGACCATCTGTATACGAACCTATGCTTCCGGAACGACACGACTGGAGTCGCCTTGCAGTTGCGTTCGCTAGATTGGAGCGACACTGCTGTAGGGTGCATGTCAATTTGTATGACCTTGATATTGTGCCGATTGCTATCTGTCGGAGATTTCTACTGATGTCTACATACTGTAACTAACTGTTTTGATATTTTCGTTTTTTTTCCAAAATTTTCAATTTTGAGCATAATAAATTTTACATCTTAGTGAATGTGCCTTTGGAATTAGTTGAGTGTACGTTTATGACATTATTCTGTTAAATTCTTTGTTATTTTATATGATATATTCATATTATTCATAATATAATCATACATTATTCATAAATTATGATTCATATGATTTAGATGATTACTTCTTTAACCTTGATATCGTACTGTATGCGTTTTTTCCTGGTCAAGCATTTATTTACGCATACTGTAATTTACTGTTTTGATATTTTCAGTTTTTATAAAAATTTTAAATTTTCGGTATAAAAATTCGTAATCCGTTGTAAAAGTGTCTTTGGTATTATTTGATTGTACGTTTTGTGCGTTATTTTTCTAAACTTACTGTTATTTTATGCGATTGTCTGCGTATGTACCTACGCGTCCGGGGGGAAACGGTTGGGAATTGTTTGTTGCTGCGTTCGGTAGATCGGAGTGACACTAGTGATTGATCATCGTTATATTCTATAACCTTGATATTGTACCGCATGCAATTTTCCGCAGTCTTCCATTCATTTCAGCACATTGCAAGTTACTGTTATAATGTTTTCGATTTTCATAGTAATTTCCAATTTATTATGTCAAAAATTGTATTTCCTAGTAAAAGTGTCTCTAGAATTACATGAGCGCACGTGTATAACATTATTTTGTTAAGATTATTTTTAATTTACATGATTGGTTGTATACGCACCTACGCTGCCTAGAGTGACACGGCTGAAGTTGGGTTGTAGCTACGTACCGTAGATCGGAGACACACTGCTGTACAGTATTCGTTAATTTCTTTAAACTTGATATTGTACTTTATGCATTCGTTCGCAGTTTTGTATTTGCTTATGCATACTGTAATTTACAGATATGATATTTTCGATATTTTTCTATATTTCAAAATTTGTATTTATTAGAAAGTATGTCTCTCTAATTAGTTGATTGTACGTTTAAGACAATACTGTGTTAAATTTTTTGTCATTTTATATGATTGTTTGTATACGTACCTACGCTGCCGGTGCGACGCGTCTATGGATGCCTTGTAGTTGCGTAGGCAAATCGGAAGCGACAATAGCGTATGGTCTTTGTTTATTTCTTTAACCTCACCAATTAACAGTAAGCATTGTTTGTCCGGTTTCCATTAACTTCTACATTCTGCAATTTACTTTTATGACATTTTAGATTTGTTTCATAACTTCCAGTCTTTAATTTCAAAACCAATGTTTTTTAGGAAAAGTGTCTATGGAATTAGATGAAATTACGTTTATGACAATATTTATTTATGCATGTTGTTGTTCTATATGAATGCTTGTACACATACATACGTTGCCGGAGCGATATGACTGGCGAGGCCTTGTAGTTGTGTACGGCAGCTCCGTGTGGCACGACTGAATGCTCTTCGTTAATTTTCCAAACCTTGACATTGTACCGCATGCATTTTTTCCCCAAGCTTCCATATATTTATACACAATGTTATTTCCTGCTGTTCTGTTTTCCATTTTTTACATAATTATCAACTTTTGGTTAGAAAAACAGTATTTCCTAGTAAAAGTGTCCTTCGAGTTCTTTGAGTTTACGTTTATGATATTATGTTGGTAAACTTATTGTTATTTTACCTGATTGTCTATATACGTACCTAAGCTTCTGCAGCGGCAGGGCTAGAATGGTCTTGAAGTTACGTTCGGTTGATCGGAGCGACACTACTTTATTATTTTCGTTAACTTCTCCTACCTTGATATTGTACCGTATGCGTTTCATCCCAGTCGTCCATAAATTTATTGATACTGTAATTTAACACGATGAATCCGACCTAACTCACAGGTGGCCCATGCTTGTCTGCTTGCTGCGGCGGCATGAACCACCGGTTGCCCATGCTAGATTGTTCTGTGGGGCGGCATGCATCACCGATGGGACACGTTTGTTAATCATGAAATACGTAGTACAAAATGTCATTTTATAGATTTAACATTATACATTAACATTTCCTCCTTATAATCAAACATTTAACACATAATACATAACTTTTAACTTAATTAATACATTAAATATAACAAAATATAACGACTTATGTCACCAATACAATTTTTTAAAACATTTTAAACAAAGTTCAGGCGTGCCGGCTTATCCATACAAGTTCTACAGAAGGTCTTTACTATTTTTGCTTTGTTTGTGGCGTTCTGTGAGCCTTTTAAGTTTGATAAGCTTTTGTAGCACCCTTTACATCTTATCCTCATCTTCCTCGCGGGTACTTGTTGTGAACTTAAAAAATGTTTTTTTCGTCTACTTCCTATTAGTTCTTCACTAGAGGGATTCTCAACACTCTTCAATAGATAATCAATAATTTCCTCACTAAATTTTAGATTTGGTAACGCTTGGTTCCCCACTGCTTGCGGATGTACCATGCATTTACTAAAGAGGTCCCGCATATTAGCTCCATAATAAATTTTCTATACCATTCTACTGTTTTCCGTTGACAATTATAATAAGAACACATTTCATCTGATATATCAACTCTCTCCTTCGCACTATTGTAAGGAAAAACGGTGTCTGGTTTTAATTTATCATCTTTGCCACGAATAATGGCGCAATTGTGAGATCTCGAAGTGGTTGACATACGGATGAGACTTTCGTGGGTCCATTTTAAAAATTTCACACCGTTCCGATTTTCAATATATATAATGTCGTCCCGTTTCTGTTTCTGCTTTGCCGGTAGCGGTAGAAACTTTCTATTCAATTTGACTGTATTGCAACTATATGTCTTTTTGGCGAGAAGATCTTCGACTAAAGGAATACATGTATAAAAACTGTCGGTAAATAAAATCCGGCCCTTGAATAATAGATCTCGTACCAACGTCATGTCTACATCATGAGAATGTGCTTTTAGAATTCACGTTTCATTTCTTCCGGAATAAATATGCACATTATATGTATATGCGCCGGGAAGGCAGAGATTGAACAGTTTCATTCCGTACATACTTGGTATATATTGACGAAAATTAAGGCATCCTTTCCACGGAACCATAATTTCGTCAATTCCCATACTTTTACCGGGTTTTACTGCATCTTGGAATGCATGAAGATTTTTATCCTCCACATTTCGGATTTTGTGTAACCGATCCTCGTTTCTATCCTCGGTTCTAGTCGTAGCATTATCAGAAAAGTGCAAGTACTTCAAAATAGCTAAGAATCGATCGCGGTTCATTGCTTTCATTATACGCGCATTCACATACATCGCCTTTTTGAATTAATATTGTCGAATTTGGGGAACCTGCACTACTCGCATGACAAGCACAATACCAATAAAGGTATTCAATTCACTTTTTGTAATTGGGTTCCATGCTTGTCGTCCTTGTCTCCTGCCATATGCTGCATTCGCTATGCACTGAGTAGCATATCTATTCGTCTCTTCAACGATGATCTCAAATATCTCGTCCGCGAAATATAATTTATATAATGCATCAGGATCGACGCAGTCCTTCTACATGATCAGTAGCTCTTCTTCTTCTGAATACTATTCCTCTGATGTAAATTTTTCTGCTATTTTCCGCCATTCCGCATCATCATCTTGATCCCCCACACAAGGCTCCGAAACTTCTTCCTCCGTGGTGCTCCTATCGGTTGCCGTATCCTATGATGATGATGAAGTTATTCTATTTCGTCATCCCTTTCGCATGATTCCAGATACAGATTCATCAGACGAATTACTGAATTCCATATCCATTGTATCTAATATTTATATGGGCAAAAATGAAAAATGAAAAATGATAACCGCCATTTTAGAAGGATGGAAACTTCATACTACCTTTGTACCCACTGGAAGGAATGTGTACTCGGGAACCTTTCAGAACTGTACTGACCCCGCGCCTCATAAAAACATCGCGCAACCCACAATACTCACAACGCACACGTACTAAAGTCTTCTTCACTTGCCGTCAACTCTAAACTCTCCGTAAACGCGTCGCTGTCTAAACTCTCAATGATCACCCCCACTTACTAGGTCACACATTATATAATAAGTGTCAGCTGGGTAGTATTCGTTCCCTCAGGCATCACTGATTTCCTTCATTACGTGTGGGCGGTCCTAAACGTGTAATTGGGCCGTCGAATGCCCAGAGGCTGGTCAAAGTTCGCGTACCTCAACCTCACCCCTAAACCTGCGATCGGCTAAGGGAAAGGGAATACTTCCGGAAAATCACACAATAGTGCACGGCCTCTTAGCCCGGCAATATATCTTTCCTTGGCGATCATGGAAACAATACTCCAGTGCGGAGCCCCAGAGACCCTTTGCATGCTACAAGTTGCAAAGGCGCCTGGAAATAATTAGACGGGGATTCGACGAAATTGCCGCTCGCACTCAACATAATTTACGCATAAAACTCACACTACGTCCTAGATCTATTTTCGTCGTGTGCAACTATCGGTCGCAGTATTTCTAGAGAATTATTGTGTTTGATAGTGTCCTATTACTTCTGTTCTAAACTTCTCGTGGTCCGAAACACGTGAAGCTAAACCCCTACTTGACCGAACTTGGGCTCTAGCACGGAGAACTTGGCTGACAATGGGCCAGGGGGAGATCCACGTGCTCTACACTCGAGGACGTTCCCCAGCGCGGGGTAATAAATATCAAGTGGCCACACAAACGGAAAGTGCTCCGGTCACCGCGCCTGAGTGACATGTATTTTATATATATTACGTGCCTGAAGTATCGGCGCTTCACCTTGTTGGAGAGGGATCTCTCCAACACCCCCTCGCCTGAGAGGACTTATCCTCCCACATGATGTACAATGCGAAGATCAAGGGAACGCCCGTGGTCCCAAAACTCCAATATGGGAAGATTTCCCCTGTTTGGCCATCTCCACGGTTTTTCAAAATGCATCATGGAAAATCGTGGAGAAAGTAAAAAACTTGCATTAAATCGGTGAAAAGGTGTCTTCGAATCGACGAGTAGTGCAAATAAATGTTCGACACGTCGATGATGCAAAGTGGAAGTTAGTTTCCTCCTAACGTGCTAGTGGGGATTAGGGCACAAGCATTGGACAGTATAATTTGGTGCCACGCCGCCCCATCGAACGGACCACTAGTTGAAGCGCCGCCGCATGGAACGGACTCCGAATAATTACGTATGCGTCAACGTGTTAAGATATAATCCGTGAATTAAGACGTCTGTTACCAAAACTGTTCAGTGGAATTACTCACGGCATACCTGGTTTGTCTCTCGGAATCACAGCATGTGCGAAGCTACTAACGTAGCATTTCGACTCCCATAGAGTGTGGTTACGTTCTCGGAAGGTTTGACACTTTATCTTCCAATTTATACATGAAACTAAGGGGCTCGTCACTGAAATGTATACTGGTTTGCTTCTATGGACGAAAAGATATACTCTCGATACAGCGTGTTATGTTCACGGAAGGTAAGATACTCTGTAAAGAGCATAACTTTATAGCACTTGGAAATGATATCCGGTGGCGGCTAGCCTCCCTATTATAATATTAAGCCTTAAATTAAGGTGTCTTTTGCCAATACCGTTCAGCGAATTTACACCCAGAGTACCTAGTTTGCCTCTCGGAATCCCATGATACGTGAAACTATTAACATAGCCGTTCGAATCCCAAAAAGAAAGTTGGTAACACTCTTGCGTGGTTTGACTATCGATTTTGCTATTCAGACATGAAATTACAGTCTCCGTCTGCTAATGTGTCTACTAATTTGTTTCCGTGAGCACTATGCAAGACTCTCGCTACAAGGTGTTATGGGCTCGGAAGGTAACGTACCGATAAAAAGTATGACTGTACAGCACTTGGTAATGTTCCCCGATTGCTTGCCCCTCTACTTCGATATTCAAACCGTGAACTAAGGTGTCTAATGGCAGCAATTTTCACTGGATTCTCTTGCAGAATACCTGGTCAGATTCTTGGAATCTCTGGCTATGTGAAGCTACTCGCTTAGCCGTTCGTCTCTCAGAGCAGGTGGCTACGTTCTCGAGCGTCTTGACACTCGATATTCTTGTTCATAATGAAATTAATGAGCCCGTCATAATAGTATTTACTAATTTCTTCGACTGAACACGAAGTAATACTCTCGATACGACAGGTTAGCGTCTCCGAAGGTTGGGCTATCGGTAAAATGTTTGATCTATACCAGTAGGTAACGTTCTACAACGGTTTGACTGTCTGTTATTAATTTGTCTATTGCCAATAGTGTTCAGCGGATTTACGTCCGGAATACCTTCTTTGACTCTCGGCATCGCAGGGTGGGTGAAGGTATTGACTAAGCCGTTCGTCTCTCACAGAAGGTGGCAGTAACGTTCTCGATCGTTTTGACACTCGATCTCCTAATTCACGCATAAAATTAAGGGGCTCGTCGCTGAAATGAATACTAATTTCTGCCACTGAACGTAGAGTTATACGCTCGATGGAGCGGGTGATGTTCGCGGAAGTTATCGCCTTCGGTAAAACGTTAGACTTTATACCAATTGGTAACGTTCTGAAACGGTTGGACGCCCTACATTTATATTCAAACCGTGAATTAAAGTCTCCATTGTCAATACTGTTCAGCGGATATACTCCTGGAATAACACGTTTGACTCTCGGAATCACAATTAAAGGTGAAGGTATTGACTTTGCCCCTCGACGCTCAAAGGAGGCGGTAACATTATGGAAAGGTTTGACACTCGATCTAATTATTCATACGTGAATTTAAGGTGCCATACACTATAATGTATACTCATTTGTGTCTTTCCACACGATTTTATACTCACTATACAGCAGCTTATATTTGCGGAAGCTAATATATCCGGTAAAGAGTATGACGTTATGCCAATTGGTATCGTTCTTAAATATTTTGACGCTCTATATAAATATTCATACCGTGAAAAATGTGTCTACGGCTAATACTCATTACCCCATTTACTCCTGGAATACCAGGCTTGACGCTCGGAGTAACAACTATTTATGATGCTATTGACTCAGGCGTTCGACTCTCAAAGAATGTGATAACAATCTGGGACTCTTGGATACTCGATCTTCTAATTCATGCATAGAATTGAGGTGTCCTTCTGCTAAAATGTCTACTAACATATTTCCCGGAATCCGCAGTAAAGCCCACAATACAGCGGGTTACATTTTCGAAAGGTAAGGTATCTGGTATGGAGTATGACCTTATAGCAATGGGTATCGTTCTCCAGCGGTTTGACTCTGTTCTCTAATATCTATGCCGTGAATAAATGTATCTATTATCAATACCCTTCAGCGGATTTACTCCTGAAATTCCAGGTGTGACTCTCGGGGTAACAGGATAGGTGAAGCTACCGACTCAGCCGTTCAAACCCCAATGATGGTGGTAACGTTCTCGAATGGTTTGACACTAGATCATCTAATTCATATGTGAAATTAAGGTACCAGGCACTAAGATGAATAATATCTTTCTTCTCTGAACACGAAGACGTACCGTCGATTCAGCGCGTTAGCTTCTCGAAAGTTAAGGCCTTTGTTAAAAAGCTTGACTCTACAAATGTACGTAACGTTCTTCCACGGTTTGACTCTCTACTTTGTTACCCATACCGCGAAATGAGGTGCCTATTGCCAAAACTGTACAGTGGATTCACTACTAGAATACCTTGTTGGACTCTCGGTATCAAAGGACAGGTCCAGCTAATGACTCAACTGTGTGACCTATAGAAATGGTCGACACATTCTCGAACGATTTGACTGTTGATCATGATATTCATACATGAAAATAACGTGTCCGACTGCTAAGATGTCTTCTAATTTGCGTCTGTGAACACTTGGCATTACACTTCGCACAGCGGATTAGGTTCTCGGAAGGTATCGTATTCGGTAAGGAGAATGACATTGTAGGAATTGGTAATGTTCTCAGAAGATTTGACTCCTTACTTTAATACACATGCCGTGAATAAAGGTGTCTGTTGCCTATAACATACAGGGGATTTGCTCCAGGAATACCCCGTTTGGCTCTAGGAGTCGCAGGATAGATGAAGCTATTGACTTTAACGTCCTACTCTCAAAGAAGGTGGGGACGGTCTAGCTCGGTTTGACTCTCGATCTTCTATATCATTCATGAAATTAACGTGCGCGAGACTAATATGTATACTTATTTGTTCCGCAGATCATCTTGTTATACTCTCAATACAGCGCGTTATTCCTGCGGACGGTAAAGCCATTAATAAATCGTTTGATTTTTTACCAACTGGAAGCGTTCCCAATCGGTTTGTCGCTCTACATTATCATTCAAACCGTGAGTTAAGGCGACTATTGCCAACATCTTTCAGCGGATTTACTCACGGAATACCAGATTTCGCTCTCGGAATCAGAGCATAGGACAAGCTATAGCCTTGGTCGTACGAACCTCAGCGAGCGCGGTAACGTTCTCGAAATGCTTCACCTTCTATCTTCTAATTCATACATAAAGTTAAGGTGCCCGTCACTGAAGGGAATACTAATTTCTTTCTCTGAACACGAAGTCTTACTCTCGATACGGCGTGATTGGTTCACGGCAGGTAGGGCTTTCTGTTAAAAGATTGAAACTACACCAATAGGTATAGTTCTACAACGGTTTGCCGCTTTACCTGAATAATCATACCGTGAATTAAGATGTCCGTTGCCAGTAGTGTACGGGGATTAACTCCCGGAATACTTTGTTTGAACTTCGGAATCACAGGATAGGTGTAGCTATTGATCGAAAAGTTCGGCTCTCAAAGAGTGTGGTAACGTTCCCGAACGGTTTGACCATCGATCTTCTAATTCATACATGATGTTAACGTGCCCCTCAGTGAAAAGTATACTAGTTCGTACCTCTGAACACGGTGCTGTGCTCCCGAAACACGGAGGGTTCACGGAGGGTAAGGTCTTCGGTATTACTG
This sequence comes from Euglossa dilemma, assembly GCA_002201625.1. NCBI lineage: Eukaryota > Metazoa > Arthropoda > Insecta > Hymenoptera > Apidae > Euglossa > Euglossa dilemma. The sequence goes on from NIJG01000321.1 coordinate 158,927, forward strand.
TTAACATTACACTAATTTGTAACGTTCTATAAATGGCTGACACTGTGCTTTAATATTCAAACAGTAAACAAAGGTGCCCATTGCCAACAGTGTACAGCGGCTTGACTCTCGGAATACTTGGCTTGACTATCGGAAGATCAGGATAAGTAATGTTATAGACTTGGACGTTCGACTATTAAAGGAGTTGAGACGTTCTCGAAAGGTTTGACTCTCGATTATTTTATTCACAAATGAAAATAAGGAGTCCGTCTGTTAAAATGTCTACTAATTTGTTTCCGTGAGCACTGAGCATGACACTCGCTACAGCGGATAGGTTCTATGAAGGTAATGTATTCGGTATAAAGAATGACTCTATAACCATAGGTAATGCTATTTGACGGATTGACCTTCTACTGTAATATTCAGACCGCGAATGAATGTCTTCCATTGCCAAAACAGTTCTGCGGATTTTCTCCCGGAATACATGGTTTGTCCCTCGAAATCACAGGAAAGGTGAAGCTATTGCATCAGCCATGCGACAGTACATAGATGAGGTAACGTTCTCAGACGATTTGACCCTCCATGATCCTATTGATACTTGCAATCGGAGTGCCCGTCTGCTAATGTGTCTACTAATTTGTGTCCTTGAACACTATGCAAGACACTTGCTGCAGCGGGATAGGTTATCGTAGTGTAAGGTATCCGGCAAAAAGATTGGCCCTATACACGTAAGTAAAGTTCTGTGATGGTTCGAATCTCTATATTACTTTATATACCGTCAACTAAGGTGTCCATTGTTAATTCAGTACTGCGGATAGACTCCAGCAATACCGCGTTTGGCTCTCGGAATCACGGGATATGTGAAGCTATTGACATAGCGGTTCGACTCACACAGAAGATAGCAGCGTTCGGGGTCGGTTTGACCGTTGACCTCCTGATTCGTACATGAATATAAGCTGTCTTCACTAAATTGTATACTAATATGATGCCATGAACTCAAAGGTATACTGTCGAAGAAGCGGGCGAGTTTGGCGGATGGCAAGGCTTTGGGCAAAATGTTTGACTGTATAAGAGTTGGTAACGTTCACAAACGATTTGTGGCTCTACTTTAATATGCAAATCGTGAATTATGGCGTCTATTGCCAATGTTGTAGCTAATCCTCTCCCGCTTTGGCTCACGGAATCAAAGGATAGGTGAAGCTATTGGCATAGCCCTTCGGCTCTCAAAGATGGTGGTATCGTGCTCAATTGGTTTGACTCTCGTTCTTCTAATTCCAACATGAAATTAAGCTTCCCGTCACGCAAATGTATACTAATTTGTTTCTTTTACCACGAACTCATTCTCTCGATGCATCGGGATTCGTTCTATAAAGGTAACGTAGTCTCTAAGAAGAATGACTCTAAAACAATTTGTAATGTTCTCCGACCAATTGACTTCCTATTTTAGTTCTCATGCCGAGAATTTGTGTCACTATTGCCGATACTGTACAGCGTATGTACTCCTAGAATGCCTGGTTTGACTCCCGGAATCACAGGATAGGTGAAGCTACTGACATAGCCGTTCGACTCTCAGGGAGGGCGGTACGTTGTAGATCGGTTTGACCATCTTTCATCTAACTCGTACATGAAGTTATGGTGACAGTAATTAGAATGAATTGTAATTCGTTCCACTCAACACGATGCTATACTCACAATATAGCGGGTTAGGCTTTCTGAGGGTACGGACTTCAGTAAAACGTTTGGTATTATACTAAGTGGTATCGTTCTTATATGTTTTGACGCACTACTTTAACATTCAAACCGGGAGTTAAGGTGACAATTGCCAATACTGTTCAGCGGATTCACTCCAGGATTATTTAGCTCGACTCTCGGATTCTCTGGATAGGTGAAGCTATTCTCTTAGCCGTTTGTCTCTCACAGAAGGTGGCAACGTTGTCGAGTGGTTTAACGCTCGATCTTCTAATTCATACATGAAGTTAAAGTGCCCGCCACTGAAATAGATACTATCTTCTACCTCTGAACACGAAGTTATATTCTCGATGAGGCGGGTAGTATTTGCGGCAGGTACCGCCTTCAGAAAAACGTCTGACTTTATAACAATTGGTAACCTTCTCAAAGGGTGTGATGGTCTATTTTAATATCCCACCGTGAACTATGTTGTCTAGTCCCAATAGTCCTGTTGTTGTTGTCTAGTTCTGTTAAGCGGATTAACTCTCGAAGTACCTGGTTTGACTTTCGGAATCACAGGATAGGTGAAGCTATTGACTTAGCCGCTCGAAGCTCTGAGAGGGGGGCAACATTCTCAAACGGTGTGAATTTCTCTCTCTCTCTCTCTCCCTCTCTCTTCTGATTCATACTTGAAATTAAGGTGCGCGTCACTAAAATGTCTACATATTCGTCCCACAGAACACGGTAATATACTCTCGATACAGCGTGTTAGATTCAACGCAGATAAGGCTTTCGGTAATTGATTGACTCGATACAAGTTGGTAACGTTCTCAAATAGTTTGGTGCTCAGCTTTAATATTCAAGCTGTGATATAAGGTGTCTAATGCCAATAATGTACAGCGGATTTTTTCCCGGATTACCGTGTTTGACTTTAAGAATCACATGACAGGTGTAGCTATTGCCATAGCCGTTCAATCCTCAATGAAGGTTGTAACGTTCTCGAACGGATTGACAATCGATCTTCTAGTTAAGCTGTCCGTCTGCTGTAATGTCTACTAATTTGTAGCTCTTATCACGAAGATACACTTTCGAAGGAGCGGAATAGGGTCTTGGAAGTTAAGGCATTCGGTAAATAGTTGGACTACATGCCTATATTTAACGTTCAACAATGATGTGAATCTGTACGTTATTTTTCATACCGTGAACTAAGGTGTTAATTGCCAGTACAGTACATCGTATTTACTCCCGGAATACCAGGTTTGACACTCGCAATCATAGGATAAGTGAAGCTATAGACTTAGCCGTAACAAGATTCAAATATGATGGTAACTTTCGCACAATCGATCTTCTGCTTTATACATGAAATTAAGGTGACCGTAACTAGAATGAATGCTAATACGTTCCTGTGAACTCGCTGCTTTACTTTCGATACAGCGGTCTAGATTTTCGAAGGGTAAAGTCTTCGGTGTAGCGTTTGACTCTATATCAATTGGTAACGTTCTCCAACGGTTTGACGCTCGATCTTCTTATTCATACCTGAAATTAAGGAGCCCGCCACTGGAATATGAACTAGCTTGTAACTCTGATCTCGGTGTTGTATTCTCGATGCAACGGGTTGGTTTTTCAGGGTATGGTCGTTGCTGAAACGTTTGACATTATACCAATTGGTAACGCTCTCAAACAGTTTGACGCTCTATGTTAATATTCAAACTGCGAATTAAGGTGTCTATAACGGATACTGTTTAGCGGACTTACTTCTTGGTTTTCCTGGGTTGAGTCTTGGAATCTCGGGATAGGTGATGTTATTCACTTGGCCGTTCGACTCTCAAAGGAGGCGGTAATGTTCATGATCAGTCCGCCTGCCGATCTTCTAATCCGTACACGAGATGAAGGTGCCCGTCACTAAAATGTCTACTAATTTGCTTCTCGGAACACGAAGTAATACCCTCAACATAGCGGGTTAGCTTCT
>NIJG01000322.1:6559-17947 GCA_002201625.1 Euglossa dilemma
AGTACGATTATGACACTATTTTGTTTAACATATTGCTGTTTCATATGACTGTCTTCATAGGTACATTCGCTTCCGGAGCAACACGGCTAGATTGATCTTGCAGTTGCGTTTGGAATATCGGTGCAAGAATACTGTATGATCTTCGGTAATTTCGCTAACCTTGATATTGTACCGCATGCATTCTTTCCCAGTTCTCCATTTATTTATACATGCTGTAATTTACTGTTACGATTTTCTAATATTTTACATAGCTATAACTTTTTAGTCAAAAAGATTGTATTCCATTGTAGAAGTAACTTTGGATTTTCTGAGTGTACGTATATGATAATATTTTGTTATACTTATTGGCAGTTTTAACTATTGTCTCTATACGTCCCTATCTTGTAATTGCGAACGGCAGAACGGAGTGGCAATTTTGGATGGTCTTCGATAATGTTTTTAACCTTGATGTTGTACAGAGAGAATTTTTTCCCTGTTTTTCATTTATTTGTGCATACTGTAAATTTCTGCTATGATATTTTCACTTCTCCTAAAAAATACAATTTCTGAAATAAAAAATTGGAAGGTTTGAATAAAATTGGAAATATCATAACAGTTGATCACAGAATGTAGAAATATATAGTGAATATCTAAAAAATGCTTTCTGTACAATATCGAGGTTAGAGAAATTAAAGAAGATAATACCGTTGTGTAGTTCAGAGCTCCCGAAACAAACTGCAAGCCCACACCACCCGTGTCGCTCCATAAGCGTGAGTACGTATACAAACAATGATATAAAATAAAAACAAGATTCATTAGAATATTGTCATAAACGTACAATTAGCTCATTGCATAGACACTTTCACTGAGAAATACAATTTTTTAAAACTAAAATATTAAATTTGGGAAAAATGGAAGATATAATAACAGTAAATTACAATATGTACACATAAACAGAATACAGAGAAAGAATGCAAACGGTACAATATCAAGCTCAAAGAAATTAACAAATACCTAACGGCAGTGTCGCTCCGATCTAGCGAACGCAATTACAAAACAAATCCAGCCGTGTCGCACCGGACGCGTAGGTACGCATACAGACAATCTCACAATGTAACAACAAGCTTGACAGAATATTGTCATGTATGTACTCTCAAATATTTCCAAAGACTCGTTTACAAATGATTACAAATCTCTAAACAAAAATTTGTAATTGAGACAAAACGAACATACCATAACAGTAAATTACACCATGTTAAAGTAAAAAGAATGCTGCGCCAGAATGCATGCCGCAAAATATTTAGGATAAAGAAATTAACAAAGACGATCCATTAGTGGCGCTTCGATCTGCAGTACGCAACTACATGGACACTCAAGCCGTGGCGATCTGGAAGCGATAGTACGTATACAATCAATCATATAGAATAAGAAAGAATTTAATATATTATTGTCATAAACGTAGAAACAAATAATTCCAAGCATACTTTTACAAAACATACAATGTTTTTAAATAAAAATTGTAAATTTCGAAGAAAGTCGAAAATATAACAGTATCATTACGGTGCTTATAAGAAAATAGAAAACTGAGAGAGAATGTATATGGTACAAAATCAAGGTTAAAGAAATTAACGAACACCATACAGTAGTCACTCTCCGATCTCCCGAACACAACTACAAGACCACTTCTGCCGTGTCGGTCACACAGAATAGCGACGTATACAGATAAACATATAAAATAACAATAAGTTTAACAAAATATTGTCATAAAAGTAAACTCAACTAATTCCAAAGACGCTTTTCCTAATAAATACCTTTACTTAAAATAACGATTATAGATTTTGAGAAAGATCGGAATCATCATAACAGCACATAACAGTAGGAATAAATAAATGCAAAACTGGGATAAAATTCATACGGTACAATATCAAGGTCAAGAATCTTAACGAAGGTCGTATAATAGTGTCACTATCAAATACCGATCGCAACTACAAGACCGCTCCAGCAGTGTCGCTCCGGAAGCGTTGGTGCGTATACAGACTATTACTTAAAATAACATCATGCTTGACATAACATTGTCATAAACGTATGCTCAAATAATTCAAAGGTACCGTTTACTAGGAAACGCGATTTTTTAAATTAAGAATTGAAGAAGTTGAAGCACATCGAACGTAGCATAGAATTATATTACAGTATCTATATATAAATGGAAAACTGGCATAAAATGAATTCGTTACAAGATCTAGATAAAAGATATTAACGAAGATCATACAGTAGTGTCCCCCGGATCTACCGAATGCATCGGCAAGACCACACCATCTGTCACGCTCCGGAAGCATAAGTACGTGTACAGACAATCGTATAAGATAATAACAAGCTTAACAATGTCTTGTCATAACGGAAAACTCGACCAATTCGGAAGAAACACATACTGGGAAGTACAGATTTTTCAATAAGAAATTGAAAATTCTGAAAGAAAATCGGAAATATGACAGTCAATTAGGGTATGCATGGATAAATTGGAAACATGGGAGACACGGATGCGGGTATAAATCTAGGTTATAGAAATTAAGGTATATTGTCCAGTTGTGCCTCTCCGATCCATCGTACGCAACTACAACGTCAATCCGTTCGTATAGATCTGCAGCGCCGACAGGCATACGGTAACGAGCAGAGTTGCGTTGCAGCGATCTACCATACTTAACAGCAACTTTCCCTCCAGTCGTGTCGATCCGGAAGCGTAGGGGCGCATACAGGCAATCGCATAAGGTAACAATAGGTATAACAAAACATTGTCTTATGCGTACACTCAACTAATTCCAATGGCAGTTTTACTAAGGAATACAATTATTTAAAATAAAAATTGAAAATTTCGAAGGAAACAGATAATATCATAATAATACATTGCATTATTCATAAATAAATAGCAAGTTACGAAAAAGTGCACAGTTTTTTCTGGAAAGGGTCTCCTTGACCAAGGTTGAAGTACCGCCCGTTAATATTTCATTTAAATACTTGTCAGTTATTTCACCGTGACAAAATTGGCGACGCTGCCAGGATAGAATACGTCAAACACCAGCAAATCCACTCTGGAGCAACAGAAAAACTTTCTCCACGGAGAAAGAAGAAAGCCGGACCATGGTAGCACCTTCAGGGAACTTTCAGAGAACCGAGGTAAAAATTTTCAAACATGTCTAAAGACCAAATAACCGATAGCGCATTAGATAATATACTCGCGACCCAAAAGACCATGCTTAAACAACTGGGACGCAAGCAAGAATCAATATGCGGCATATAGGCACGACAAGAGGCAAACGCTATGTGAAATATATCTCACAATTACGCTATATCAAACCTAACAGAAGCAATAAAGGAATTAAATATAAAGATCCAAGCCCAACAGCTGGAATTACTGGGATTCGCAAGCACTATAAGAATCAACGCAAGGGAAAGCATAATCCGCACTGACCCAAGTCTTACTGACGACGAAACGACATCGAACGCCATAACTGGGTATGAAACAAGTAAACCATTCCAATCTGCCTTACGAACAGAACATCAACCACCGAGGAACACAGTCGCAACCTAGCAATAGTGTTTATCAGACTGAAGGAAATTGGACTGAAAATACAGCCTGACAAATGTGAATTCCTGAAACCCGAACTCGAATACCTAGGACATATTCATCACTATAGACGGAATTAGACAAAATCCTAAAAAGATAGGATCAATAAAAAAAAACATCCCTAATCCTACAACCTTAACAAAAGTAAAATCATTTCTCGGATTAGTTGGATACTATAGTAAATTCATTAAAACTTCGTAAAAATCTCGAAATCCATAACAAGCTTAACTCAAAAGGAAACCCCCTTTCATTGGAAAGGAGAACGACAATCAGCATTTAACACTTTGAAAAATAAACCATGCGAGCAACCTATGCTACAATAATAATTTTAACAAGACATTTGTACTGACTACGGATGCCAGCAGCGAAGCGTTAGGAGCTGTGCTCTCACAGGGCGGACATCCATGCAATTTTCATGTCACGTACCCTGAATTCTGCATAATCAAATTATACTACCACGGAAAAAGAGCTATTAGCTATTGTTTAGGGGATCAAAAGATTACGCCAATACTTACTCGGAAGGCATAATACAAACGGATTGTCAGGCATTGAAGTGGTTACATAATATCAAGGATCCTTCATCTAGACTAATGAGACGGAGATTGAGGCTAGAAGAATATGACTATGAGATCGAATGTAAGAAAGGAAAAGATATCGTAGTGGCAGACGGATTATCACGATTATTCCCGGCGCGAATAATGGAAGACGAAAAGGGAAACATCAAAGTGAAAATAATAAACCCACAAGAAATAGAGGATTCTGTACCAGACGACCTAGGAAGTTCATCAACCACGGCGAACATAGCAGACGAAGATGAACTGATCGAAGCATATGGAAATTGGAAAACATCACAAAGCAAGAATACGCCAATCGCACTGGAAGCTAACAAACCACATTGGACCCAAGTATCTTACGACCTCCTAGGACCATATAACGAAAATGTTTGGTTACTCAAATTACATGCACTCGTGGCTCAGCAACAAAACAAGAGGAACACAAAATTCGGCAATCAAGACATCATGGGACTGGACTTGAGCAATATACAACTAATATTATGACCCTTAATGAATGGTTATGAATGTAAGAATCTAAAATTTGTAACAGAATGTATACAGGAACTTAATCAAGAAGAAATGAAGCAAATCCTGAAGGAATCCCACAACATACAACAACATATACGGGAGAACCGCACGATTGAACTTATCAAAAGCAAATATTATTTGAAAAGCATAGAAAAAGATATAACGAAATACATATGAATCTGCAAAGCCTGTCAGACCCACAAACTAATAAGGGTAAGACCAAGAGAAGTGGCAATAACCACTGATACACCAGAAAATCCAAACGCCAAAGTAGAAATTGACGTAATAGGACCATTACCAATTACCAAATCAGTTTATACTCTCAATACAAGACTGTTTATCAAAATACCTAATGCTGACACCATTAAAGGACCAACAAGCTTCATCAATAATCAACTCCCTACTAGATCATTACATATATATATTTTCATCCCCAAAACACAATCTAACCGACCATGGACAGAACTTCATATGTAAATTAATGACTGAATTTCAAAACTTGTTTATCGTAAAGCATATAAAAGCCACCAGCTTTCATCAAGAGTCAAATGGCAGCCTCGATAGAGCTCATGTAATGATAAAGGACATGCCGAGAACTAATACTGGTCAACAACAAAATGATTGGGACCAAAAACTAAAATACGTTAGCCTAGCTTACATCACCACGATTCATGCAGGAACAGGTTATACACTTTTTGAATTAACGGTTTGAAAACGAGCCAATCTGCCTTCTGCTATAGCAATTACGCCTAATTTATCTAAAGACACGTTGGTAGAACTTTGGAAACAAAGACATCTAGAATACTTAGATCACGCGAAAAGAATAACTGCAAAAAATAAAATGAAATATTGAAACTTCACAATATAGTAACATCAAATTTAAAAGTATATACAAGAAAGGAGACTTGGTACTTTTGGATAATGAAAGTATTGCTAATAAACTCGATCAGGAATGGTTAGGACCGTACACGACATTCGAAGTTAAAACCACTAATTATATTATATTCGTATATGATAAACTAGTTACAGTACACGAGAATAGAATCAAACCATAATATTCCAGATCCAACTAATCAAAGGGAAGTACCTAATAATACAGGAGGTAGAAACAGCCAAATAGTAACGGAAGAAATTGAAACCTCGTACACGTATCACACAGAAACAAATATTACACTAATATTTAGCATAAAAGAACTAACTGACACTATGGAACAAATATACACTATCAAACGCAACCTAAAAGAATACTACAAACAGCAGCAAACAGACTGCGAACTACAGACTATCAAACTATATTGTCAAAGGTTAATAATCTCCAACGACGGTTAGACAAACTACGAATACTGTTACACCTTAGACCAAAAAGAGGACTTATTAACACCATAGGTAGCATATCTAAACCATTATTTGGATCATTGGACGAAACTGAACTGAAATTTGTGAACGAAAATCTAGACAAACTCTATGACAGACAGAGTACATTCTGTCAAATAATACAAAACCAAACAGCATTAATCAGAAGTTTAATACTTGACGAAGCATCACAACACGTATTAGATAGAATTAATCAAGGAGATACAAGTGCAGGTCAAATAGAAAATAAGGAACATTTAATCGATACATTAATAATTATAGAAATAATATTGTCGGACCTAGCTAATAGAATCGACGACATTTACCTCATGCTAAGGTTAGGCAAAAAGGTTATAATATACACAATATTCATACCTATAGTTACATTTATAAGTACAATGGTGAAATTAACAACTTTCCATGATCAATTCATAGAACCAACCTACCTAACTTTCAATCGATAATCCATATTAGCGAATTAGTTCTAGCCACTAATGAAGACACTTTGATATAGCAAATTAAAACTCCAATATTAGAAAGAGAAACATGGAAACTTGTAAAACACTACGCTGTACCCAAGAAATCAGGAGAAATATTCATGGCCCCAATTCTGAACCACGAATATGCGTTAATGCGAACATCCGCACACATAACAATGGACAATGAACTATTGCGAACACTATGTAAAATCACCAGTATAGGATTAGTTTGTTGAAATCATCAACCGGTACGATACGGCAATGAAGAAAATGTATCTAAATATAAATGCAGTAAGGCTATATTCAAGATAGATCACCTAACATTCATACCCATGAAAACCAATAACAAATTCATCGCAATACCCGAAAATAGCATACCGATTTCGGCCTTATGCACAACACACGGAACACTCCGCCTAGGAAAACCTAGTATAACTTCAGCCAAACACCCTTGCACACTTTCATACGCAGACAACACAATGAAAATAGGAGAAGTACAAAAAGAATCAATTATAAGAATAAACAACTACACTATTACATACAACATAGACACAGAAAAAGCTGGATTCATATCAGACAAAATACCCATAATACCTAGAGTCACACCAAATTTCATTAACTACAAACACAATTTAGATCTACTGGATAAACAAATCAATAAAATGCAAACCCAACACAGACTCACCACACTACCCAATGTATCATACTCCATACTCACTTATATAGGATGGATAGCATTAGTATTAATCACAGGTTACACTTTGTATAAGACAGGATTACTAAAGCATTGCATACCTGCGAATTTATGCATAAAGATATTTTGTAACAACAACGAAATCACGATACCTCCAAGCACCAACACCGTAGTTCCCACACCGATTCAACGAAGATCTAGGGTGACCTTCCAAGATCTAGAAGAGGAAGAAGGATCAGTCATCCAAATCAAACCTGAGATCGTACGCTTCACAGGAGTGAAGCACAATCTAAGAACGTGGGTGTGACGCCAGCCAAACTCCAGCCGACGCATTACTAGACGCATCGCCCAGACAGCAATTGTAGCAAAATCAACCAAGACCAGACGACACGTGGATAGAAACAGCTTCCTCAACCATAAAATTATAGTATAAAAACCGAGCACAAACGAATAAAACAGTTTTATATTATACCTCAAACGGAACGTTTCTGCATTCGTACACCTATCTTGAAAACATACGATAAATATTTAAACTCGTTTAACATCGGTATTATACTTATTTTACGTAGTTTCTTTTAGAAAGGGGGCTCTTCCACCAAGGTTGAAGACCTGTCTATTTATATTTTATTTCAATACTTGCCACGTATTTCCCCGTGACAAGATTGATTAATATTTCATTTCAATACTTGCCACGTATGTCCCCGTGACAAGATTGGTTTATATTTCATTTCAATGCTTGCCACGTATTTCCCCGTGACACCTTGTCGGAGCGATACAACCTGCGAAGTCTTGTATTTGTGTACGTCAGATCGGAACGGCACTGATGGATTGTCTTCGATAATGTCTTCAACCTTAATTTCGTACCGTATGCATTTTTTCGAGGTTTCCTATTTATTTATACATACTGTAATTTAAAGTAACGATATCTTGGATTTGTTTCAAAATTTCCAATTTTTGTTCTAAAAAAATGTATATCTTAGTAAAATTGTCCACGGAATTAGTTTAGTGTATGTTTATGACATTATTTTGTTAAGCTTATTGTTGCTTTATATAACTGCCTGTATGTGAACCTACGCTTCCGGAGCGGCACGGCTGTAGTGGTCTTGTAGTACCGTACGACAGATCGGTTCGGCACTACTGGTTGATCTTCCTTAACTTCTCTAACCTTGATATTGTACAGTATGCAATTTTCACAGTCATCCCCTTAATTATTCACACTGTAATGTACTCTTATGATATCTTCGACTTTTTTCAAAGTTTTCGATTTGTATTTTAAGAAGCTGTGTACCTTAGTGAACCGTTCTTCTGAATTAGGTAAATATGAGTCTATGACAATATTTTGTTAAGCTGGTTGTTACTTTATATGATTTTATACGGATCTACACTGCCGGAGCAACACAACTTGAGATGTGCTCTGGTTGCATAAGGCAGGTCGAAATGGCACTGCTGGATGGTCTTCGTTAATCTCTTTAACCTTAATATGGTTCCGAATGCATTCCGTCGCAGTTTTCTACTTATTTATACATACTGCGATTTACTGTTACGTTATTTCCGATTTTCTTCAAAATTTCCAATATATATTTTCAAAAATTGTATTTTTTAGGAAAAGTGGCTATTTAATTAGTTGAAAGTATTTTTATGACAATATTGTGTTGAATGCTTGGTTATCCTATACAATTGACTCTAGACCTGCGTACGCTCTCAGAGCAACAGGGCTGGCGTGTTCTTGCAGGTCCGTACGGCAAACCGGAGCGCGGCACTACTGAATGGTCTTTGTTAATTCTATTAACCTTGGTCTTGTACAGTCTGCATTTTTATCCGGCCTTCCATTTATTTACACATTCTGTAATTTACTGTTATGATATTTTCCATGTTTTTCATAATTATCAATTTTTAGTTCTAAAGATTGTATATCTTAGTGAAGGAGGCTTTACGAGTAGTTTAGTGTACGTTTATGACATTATTTTGTTAAACTTATTGTTATTTTATATGATTGTCTATATACGTACCGAAGCTGTTTGAGTGACACGGCTAGAGTGGTCTTGCAGTTGAGGTCGGTAGATCTGAGGTACGCTACAGTATGATATTCGTTAATTGCTCTATCCTTGATATTGTACTGCATGCATTTTTGTAAAGTTTTCTATTTATTTATACAAACCGTAACATTGAATTACGATATTTTCGACACTTTTTCGCAATTTTCTACTGATATCTACATAGTGTAATATACTGTTATGATATATTCCGTTCTTCTCAAAATTTTCAATTTATAATTTAAAGAGTTTTATATCTTTGTAAAAGTGTCGATGGAATTAGTCGAGTCTACGTTTATAGTACATATTTTCGATTTTCCTCATAGTTTCCAATTTTTAACTTCGATAATTGCATATCATGGAAGAGTGTGGTTGGAATTAGATGTGTGTACGTTTATTACATTATTCTGTTTTACATATTGTTTTTTTTATACTACTGCTTGTATACGCACCTACGCTTCTGGGTCGACACGATTGGAGTGATCATGTAGTTGCGTTCTCTAGGTCTGGGCGACAATGCTCTATGGTCTTCAATTATTTCTTTTGCCTTCATATTCTGCCGTTTGCATTTATTCGCATATTTCTATTTATTTCTGCACGCTGTAACTTACTGTTTTGAAGTTTTCGATTTTTTCACAGAATTTTCAATTTTTTGCGAAAAAAGTTGTATTACTTAGAAAAAGTGCCTTTGGAATTAGTTGAGCGCACGTTTATGTCAGTATTATGTTATATTCTCTGCTATTTTATATGATTGTCACCATATGTACCTGCGCTGCCAAAGCGTCACGACTGGAGTCATCATGTAGTTGCGTTGGCTAGATCCGAACGACAGGAGTTGATGGTCTTCCTTAATTTCCTTAAGCATGATATTGAACTGCATGCGTTTTTTCCTTGTCATCCATTTATTTATGCATACTGTAATTTACTGTTGTTATATTCTCAATTTTTTCTATATTTTTCAATCTTTAGTTAAAAGATAGCATAATTAACTGTTATATTTTTAGTTTTATTCAAAGTATTCAATTTTCTGTTTATAAAATTCTAGTTCTTAGTAAAGTGTCTTTGGACTTTGTTCAGGGTACGTTTGTGACAATACCTTATTGAATTTGTTGTTACACTATATGATTGTCTGTACACGAGCTTACGCTATCGGAACGACATGAATGGAGTGAACTTGTAGTTGAATATGGTAGGTCTTTGCGACGAAACTGTGCACGTCACCATATGCCTATCGTCTCTGCGGATCTATACGAACGGGTTGTAGGTGTGTACGGAAGATTGGAGAGGCACAACTGGTTAATATACTTTACTTTCGTTAACCTTGATTTTGGCCCGCATATGTTTTTACTCGTGTTATCTAGTCATTTATACCTACTCTAATTTACCGTTATAGTTTCGATTTTCATTCAAAATGTTCAATTTCTGATTTAAAAATCTGTACTACTCAGTATCGGTTTCTTCCGAATTGGTTGAGTTTCCGCTTATGTTAAGCTTGTGATTATCTCACGTGGTACCACTGTAAGGACTTCTTTAATTTCATTAACTATATTGTTGTCCCGTATGCATTCTTTAGCAGTTTTCGATGTTTTTTTACATACTGCTATTTACTGTTATGATACTTTCGACATCCTTCAAAATTTTCAATTTTTATTCTAAAAAATTCAATTCCTTAGTAAAAGCGTCTTTGGAAATGAATGATTGAGCGCATGTGACATTACCATGTTAAACTAATTGTTATTTTATATTATTGTCTCGACACGTACCTTCGCTGCAGGCGTAACACGACTGGCGAGGTCATGCAGTTGGGTACGGCAGATCGAGGCGGTACTACAGGATGGTCTTCGTTGATTTCATTAACCATAATTTTCTACCGTATGCATTTCCCCACAGTATTCCATTTATATATACATACTGTAATATACTGGTATGATACTTCCGATTTTTTACAAACTTTTCAATTTTTTATGTAAAAATTTGTATTTCTTAGTAAAGGTGCCTATGTCAGTAGTTAAGTCCACATTTATAACATTATTACGTTAATCGTATTGCTATTTTATATGATTGTCTGTATACGTACCTACGCTGCTGGAGCGACACGACTAGCGAGGTATTGTAGTTGGGTACGGCAGGGCGGATCGGCACTACT
>NIJG01000322.1:26064-48440 GCA_002201625.1 Euglossa dilemma
GGGAGCGGGAGCATATGCAATGATGCGATTCGGGCCCTGCCTGTGTGCGACAATGGCTGAGGTCGTACAATTTGGCGACGGCACGCTTTTGAAGTCGCGATCGACATTAGGAAAAATTTCACTTCTGTTCTTTGAGTGAGACAATGGAATAGCCAATGCATCCGTACCTCCACGAATCATTTACGTGGTAGAAAGTCGCAGAAGTGTGTTCACTTCCGATAATTTCCAAACATTTGGAAGCACAGTAGACCAGACGTGGCACATTTGCTACACACATGTACAACTTGAACAGCGCGAATCCTCCAGACCGTTTCCTCCCATCAATAGAGCAGACGTGACACATCCGCCACCCAAATGTGCCCTTAAACTGTAGACCTTCGAGTCTTTGGGACGACGATTTATTTCTATATTGCTGGCATCCCCTGAACACGGCATACCTGAAATTCCAAATTTCCAAATTCTCGTCGAAACCTACCGAAGCCCTAGGCACACCCTCTAAACAGTCACATCACCAACGAAGAAAAGAGACATCCACCGCTCTCACAACACGTCCACTGATCACGCTTACATCGCAACCTATAATTCATGCTATACCACACAAAATCAGCAGTTCTGGAGAATTTTCATTGCCCAGAAAATAGGAAATGTTCGAAAAAGGAGTCAGTGAAACATCAAGCGATGTTTCTTTATCATTCAGTCGTAGCCAGGTATTAGGGCTATCATCGTCAGAAGATGATGTTTCTGTAGGCTAAGATGCGGAACTACAGAAGGGAAGTAGGAGAAGTACGATATGTATCATAGGTGCTAATAAAACCATTAACGGAAGTGAATGGTATGACCCAAAGGGGAATAAGCCAAATATTGTGCCCCTACGCGTACCTCCGGCGCCAGAAGAACTATTGAGAATGTGCAGATCTGTACGAAGGCAGAAGAACTATATGCACTTTTCGTTACAGACGAAATGTTTCAATATATCAGTGAGCAAACAAACCTCTATGCTATTCAATGCGGAATCTTTTCTTAATGCACGGATAAATGGACATCAAATAACAGAAATGCGCTAAAGCGCTCATTTGGACTGCAAATGTGGATAGGTATGGTAAAGCTTTCATCCTTACCTTTATATTGGTCTCAAGATCCTTATTTTCACATACATTCCCGCAAACAGTAATGAGCAGGGACAGATTCGAAATTCTCATGAGGATGTTGCATTTCGCTAACAACGAAGCAGCTGTCGCAACTGTCCAATTATCGAAAATTCGATTCCTCATAGACGCAATGAATACAAATTTTCAATCATATTACGATCTACATGAAGCACAGTGCATTAACGAGTCACTAATTCCAATTCGTGGGCGCATTATATTCAGACAGTTATCAAAACAGAAAAAAAACACACAAATACGGAATAAAAATATTTAAATTATGCTGTGGATATATATATAACTTTCATGTGTGCACCGGAAACGCTCTCGAGAAGGAAAATACAACACCATCAATAGTTGTAATATTCATATTGAAAAATTTATTTCATAGAGGCAACAAATTGTGTACTGACAACTGGAACACCAGTGTCGATTTGGCAAAAACCCTAATACAAAAAAAAAACACTCACTTGATTGGAACGCTTCGACCAACCCGTCAGGAAATCACATGTGAAGTAGTAAAAACTAACTTGAAGCGTGGAGAAGTTATCGCTAAAGAAAATGCTCAGGGTATTACTGTATTGATATGGTAGGACAGGAGAGATGTTTTCGTCCAGTCCATAATACATTCAAATCAAGTAATAAATGTTAAAAAAAAAGAGGAGTTTGCGCCAAACCAAAAATTGTTGTTGATTATAATAAAGCCAAGACATCTATCAATCTATCAGATCAAATGAGTGCGTATAGCAGTCCGTTCAGAAGAACTCTCAAATGGTACAAAATGTTGGCCTTAGAGCTATGCTTGAATGCTGCAGCTATAAATTCTATGTTCCTCTTTCTAGAGGTAACAGGGCAAAAAATACCAGTAACGGCATTTCGGCGACAATTGGTGGATGCTCTGTGACGGCAGGTGGAAAATGAAATTCCAATTCAGGAAAGACGTCATCTGCATAAATTACAAAAAAAAAGAAGGAGATGTTCACAAAGTCCGAAAATGCTGTTCGCAACTGTTACGATAAAAATTCAAAATTATTTGGGTCCATGGCAGCGAAAAATTTAACAAAGAAAGTTGTTACATTTTGTTGTGTGTGTAAATCTTAGCCACACTTATGTTTAGAATGCTTTAATGAAATTCATTAAAACTGTATTAGACTATATTTCATTCAGGCGACATTTACCCGTTAACCTTCATACTGTCGGTCCCACTGACCGATACCAGCAATACAGCAAGTTTGACGCCGGGCCCCACGGACCGAACCCCACGGGGGTTCGACGAAATTGCCGCTCGCACTCAACATAATTTACGCATAAAACTTACATTACGTTCTAGAACTATTTTCCACGTGTACGACAATCTGTCGCAGTATTTCCAGAGTTGCTACGTTTGAAAGGGTCCTATTTCTTCTGTTCGAAACTTCCCCTGGTCCGAAACATGAGAAGTTAAAACCCCACATGACGAAATTAGGCGTTGGCGCCGTGAACTTGGCTGACATTGGGCCAGTGGTAGGTCCATCTCCTCTATGCTCGCGGACATTCCCAATCGTGTGGTCATAAATATCGAGTAAACTCACAAGCGGAAAATTTACCGGTCACCGCGATTAAATGACATGTGATTTGTTAGTGCACTTCACCTTGAAGGAAGGGGTTTTCTCCGCCATCATCTCACGAAGCAGGACTTTTTCTCCCTCAAGATGTCCAATGCGATTTCCAAAATCGTTTTCCTCAAAAACTGATTTCGGATTCGGTTTTAGCTCGTCGAGATATATAAACATAACCTAGTGGGTATTATCGCGAAAAAATGGCATTATATGTTTATAATATAGAACTGTTATGTTTTTAATATTGAATCTCTGTATATAATGTTGAGAATTCAAGAATAATTATTAATTACTATAGTACTTATTTCGTCAAATACAAGTGTCGCCCACTGTGATGCACACCGCTCCTCAAAAATCATAGGAATAAATTATAGTACGTGGAAAAAAATAGCAAAATCGGAAAAGTACATACGCTGCAATGATAAGGTTGAAGAAATTAAGAAAGACAGTCCAGTAGTGCTGCTTCGATATAGCGTACGCAGCTGCATCTCCACTCACGACCTGTCGCTGCGTTGATCCGGTGCATATACAGTAACGAACAGAGTTGGAACGTATACAGACCTTCATCTTCTGTAACAACAAATTTAACGAAATATTGTCATGAAAGTACACTCAACTTATTCCAAAGACACTTTTGATATGAAATATAGTTTTTTAATCTAAAAAAATTCGAAATTGTGTTAAAAAAATGGAAAATATTATAACTGTAAATTACAGTATGAACATATAAATGGGATACTGGGAAAACATGAATACGGTACGAAATCCTGGTTAAAGAAATTCAGGTAGACCATCCAGTGGTGTTGCTTGGATCTTCCGAACGCAACTACAGGACCACTCGCGGCGTTTCACCCATGAAGCTTATACACGTATGCAGACAATCATACAAAATAACTATGAGATTAACGAAATATTGTCTCAAGCATACAGTCAACAAATTCCAAAGAGGCTTCTGTAAGAAATACAATCGTTATATATACACACTCTGAAATAAAGTCCATTTCTAACTTTACAAACTTACTTCACATTTTGGCGATCCAGCTAATATCCATTCCTTTAGGCACAAATGGAGTCGTGGTTGCAGCACACGTGCAGTGCTGAAGATCGAAGGACCAATCGAGCCAAGGACATGAGGAAATACACGCATCTACCCTAGGAAAAGCGAGCAAAGGATTCTACCAGTGCTAAGTACGGAAAGCTGCTAGCCTGGGCTCATTTATTAATTATCGTGAACGGAAGTCTTATTTCTAGAGTACATGAAGCTCATTCAGCTCGGAATCGCTAGTCTCAACTAAATCGTCTACGCCACTGAAAGACTAACCACAAGTTCCGCATATTCCTACAGCAAGTATGGATACCTCCACGGCCGCCATGCTAGACGCAATCCAGAAGCAGAACGAGAAATTTGCAAAACGAGTGGATCAATTTACTAAGCAAATCGTCCTACTAACGTGCCGGATAGTAGAAACGCAAAGAGTAGCTGACAAAGAAAACGAAAGGATAGCTTCCGAAATAGAGTTTCTGGAACGATGAGTCCCAAGAAGGAATGACCGACATGGCTTCATTTATGACCATGGACGAAACTATCGCTACCGCTTCCAGCGAGACTCCAATCCCATCGGCTCCCTTATATCGAAACCAAGAAATAGAGAAACCGCCAAACACTAAGGTTACGTGCCCGCGATGCGATATTAAGCATCCCACAGTTAAACTGCGAATACGACATAGCAGTTGAGGATTTTATACACGAAGTCATAGAGATGAGAGCTATGTGTAGTACGCAACTATTACTATTAAGAATGATAATGATAGAATAGGTAGTATGGAAAGCATCAATGCCATCCGGAATATACCCATTAACTCATATAATCACTTGATTGACGCACTAAGGCGCAACGTAGCAAAACAAGCTTCAGATCGAGAACAACAAGATCAACTACGGCGAATACAATAACGAAGCGATGAAACTATTCAGAGCTACGTGATCAGGTTCCGCCGCGCTTTCATTAAACTATAATACAGTGTCACATACGAATACTCAGACGAACTATCCCGAAGAGCGATGAATGGCAGTGTACAACGGGACTCAGTCACTCACTTCATACGCGGACTAAAAACTGAAATCGGACGGAAACTCCTTGCCAATCCTCCATTTAATGTACTATACGCAGAAAAGAAGGCCATGAGTATCATGAGATATTTCGGGAAAGATAGGCGCAGCCAACCATGAGTAGACAACTCTAACGCTGCAAGACCAAGAGGGATAGATACATGACTAGGCACAAACATGAAGAAACTCGCACACAGCACAACTGGTAGAACATTCAGGTACACGGATCAAATGCCACTCGCATGAAGAGGAGAAATGAAATGATTCAAGTGCAATTAGATAGGGCACTCTGCGAATCAATGGAGAAATTTTCAATTACCCAAGACCTCCAGCAGTACACCTCATGCAATCAATGGAAGAGAATGTGACAGACATAATAGATCAGCAGTTAGAATGAACGCCACAACAGGAGAACTTCCCTCAATACATATACGATCCGGTCGACGACAATGCAGATTCCTCGTGGACAGCGGAGCTGGAATTAACATCCTTATGCGAAGAAACATACGCCAACCAATAATTACGGGAGAAATGAAATTTGCTATAGGGCAATGGAAATTCAGTGCTACAGAACACGCTTTTCCAATACTCTGTGACTAAATCATCGAATACTTTCTAGTAGAAAACGACTTACCGCTAGTCGAGGACGGCATATAAGGACTGCCAGCACTATCTAATTTCAAATTTGAACTTGCCAGTGATAAACTAGAACTCGATTACAACGTACTTCTGTTACGACAGGGAAACAGCGTGCAACCTGGTCCGGCTAAATCTGAGATCGTATACCTGGATGGCAAACACACGCAAATATGCTTCATCAATGGTGGAGAGTGCTCAATTCAAATATCAAATCTGATCGAAAACAAAAGGACTTATGATCAACTACCCACATGTAAAAATTTGTTCCAACTACCACACACAGAACGAAGTCACAGCGAGCCTATTAAAAAAATATTGCTATACTACCTAGACGTATTTAATTTGGTTCGCGACTCCCCACCGTGAACCAACTTAGCAAAACGATCCATAACATTGAAAGAGAATAAAGTCATAAGCGCCAAATCATACAGACCATCCGAATGCCGTGGACAGGAGATATAAAGACAAATGACTGAAATGCTACAGCAAAACGTAATAGAACCATCCGATTCTCCTTACAACTCTCCAGTATTTGCAGTCGCAGAAAAATTAGGCGCTTCGGGCGAAGAAAAATTGTGAACCGTGATAGACTTCAGAAAATTGAACGAAATAACGGACCAAGATGACTACCCGCTACAAGACATTGATGACATACAAGCACAATTTGGCAACGCAAAATTCCTTTCCGCGTCAGACCACTCCACTGGACTCCACCAGATACCAATGGACGACAATTCAAAGAAAATATACAGCTTTCTCGACACCTCAAGGGCACTATCAGTATAACAGAATGCCATTCGGGCTAAACAACTGTCCGTCCACGTTCCTGCGCCCGCTGGCCGCGGTACTTAGAAGGCTCATTAAAAAACATTGTTTCGTTTACTTAGATGACATCATCATATTTGGACAGTCTATGGAAGAGCACAACCATAGCATGGCAATTGTTCTAAAAAGATTACGAGTATCAGGATTAGAAATGCAGCCAGACAAATGTGAATTTTTAAATCCGGAACAAGAATGTCTAGGACATGATGTTACCTCGGAAGGAATAAAACAAAATCCAAAAGACTTGCAGCTTTCAAAGGTTTTAGGCAACCGCCAAACCCAAGGACTGTAAAATCATTCATAGTGCTAGCAGGCTATTACCGTAAATGCATAAGAAACTATTCTAAAATAGGAAAACTTGTAATAGAACTAATAAAGAAGGGCATACACTTTCACTAAACAGACAAGACGCAAGGCGCATTTGACACTTTAAAAACCAAACTATGCTCCTAGCCGGTACACAGATTCCCCGATTTTACCAAGACATTTACCCTGACAGCAGAGGTCAGCAATGATGGTGTAGGGGCCATTCTGTCACAAGACGATCACCCAAGCTGTTACATATCCCGAGCTCTGGACACGCCGGAAAAGAATTGTTCCAGTACGGAAAATGAGTTACTTGCTTAATTAAGAGACTCAGGCAATGTTTGTTAAAACGAAAATTCGCCATCAAAACAGGCCAAAAAGCATTAAAGTGGCTTCAGAATTGCAAAGACCCCTCGTCCCGACTGATAAGACGGAGACTGAGATTTGAGGAATACGTATACGAAATCATGCACACTAAGGGAAAGGACAGTATAGTTGACGACACATTATCGACGGTACATGTAACCACTATCGAAGACGAACTTGAAAATATATTTGTAGAATGGGAAACGACACTGCGATGTTACCCAAGGTATTACAGACGACAACTAACCAGAGAACTCTCTATTAATTAAACCTAGCGAATAGCTAACGAAAACAGAGGAATAGGCATCATAGCTGAAAACAATTTCACTGTAATAGGAAAGGACACTGTAAAAAGATTCGTAATGTTCATTAACGACACCATGAAAGAAATACACATCGCTTGGGTACCAATTCACACTTACACTGAACACGAACTGACAGAACTACTGGACGAAAGTCACAACTTGACAGGACATCACGGTATTAGGAACACCTATGAAAGGATATGGACGAAACACAGTATACCAGATTTTATGAAGCATGTACACCTCCATGTAGAATCATGTGACGCCTACCATGAAGCCAAATTAAATATGATAAGACCTAAAAATGACCCATCCGTAACAGATACGCCCCTAGAACAGAACTACAAGATAGCAACGGACATATTAGAACGACTTAAGGAAACTAAAAATGAAACCGATATATTCTATCAATACACGACGAGCAGACCAAAATACCTCATGTTACTACCAATTGAAACTCAGCAAACTGCAACTATATGTGACGCATTATTAAATCATTACATATACGTATCTTCCGCACCCAAGAAAATCCTTACCGACCGAGGACAGGATTTCATATCAAACCTAATGTAACAGTACGAGATTGCTTTTAAAATCAAGCACATCAATACTACATCATACAACCCACAGGGCAACACATCACTCGAAGGAATGCATGCAGTAATGTCCGATATGCTAAAAACAATACAGAAAGACTCAGACACAGAATGGGATGATCAACTAAATGTTGTTCGTCTCGCCTATAACACAATGATACATGACGTCACGGGATACACACCATTTGAGCTCACTTTCGGAAATCAGGCCAATCTCCCATCTACCATCTCCAAAAATCCATAACGCTCCTGTTCTGACGAAATAACCTCTAGAAAAAAAGAATGGGACTCGAAGCACCATCAGGCCCGCGAAACATTGATAAAATGTATAAAGGAGATCCCAACGCAATTGGAGACGGAAAATTATACGACCTCAGTTGGTGTGTAAGGAAGGTGACTCTGTACTTGAGCATAATGACCACAAGAATCATATACCCAATCTGGAATGGTTAGGACCATTCAGGATTATTAAAGTATAAACGGCATATTATGAAATCCATGGGAAAAGGATTCATGGTTATAGATTAAAACCTCATTTTCCAGGGAGGCGATACTCATTGCCAGAATAGCCACCGCGCAACTCGTAATAATCCCGCTAGAAAGTAATACCGTTTTCGTCGAAGAAAAAGATACAGGAAGGATATTTATATTGTAATACCGTTAAGATTATAATAGGGATAGACATAAGCAACATATACGAACAAGTTAATGCCACAGAAAAATACGCACAAGTGCTTAAGAACTACTCAACTAAAATCGTATATATACATGAATTCGAAATTATGCAATCACGAATGAAAATTCTAAAGTGACTAGCCAGGCACCTAAAGAACATTGACACATGTAAAATCCAAAAGATGATTATTAAACATAAAAGGGTCCGTATCAAAAGGCTCATTCGGAACATTAGAATCAAACGATCTAGTTATAATTACCGAAAATATGGTCAGATAGTAAGACGACAACAATAAATTAAAAACTGTTATTACAAATCAAACTATCCTAACTGCGAAAATGGTAAACTCACGAAATTTAGACAGTCTCGAAAGAAATTACAATAGTCTGACTAAACAGCAGCAATCGGCCGAATCTGAGGGGGTATTCCTAGAAATGATACTATAATTGGGTACAGCAATTCAAACGTTACTCTTTCAACTAGACGAAATATTAAACGTAATCATACTAGGGTATCAGCTAACTCTTAGCCCAGAAATCCAAGGACCCGAAGAGTTACTGACATACTCCGCAAAGACAGAACATTTCCGATTTATAAACGATATTAGTGATTTGACACTCTTTAGCATAAAGGATAATCTATTTTCCAAAATCTCACAACCATTCGTTTCAGAAACGGAATGCGACATATTTCAAGTATATCCCACACCTAGTAAAGAAATGGCATAATCATGGCACTCATAGTGGGCCATCAGATAAATATTGTATGAGGGTTAGCATTTATGAACACTGACACCGAGTATCTAGACAAATTATGTAAAACCAAAACTGGAACCACAATATGTAAACAAACACATCCGACACATGACAGGAACACTCGCACCGACAGCCACAGCAAAATAGTAAACTATAAACCTCAAATTGAGCACTGTCATTTAGCTATATTTAAAACTGAAGACACCAGCTTCATACCCTTAAGAAGTAGCAATAGCTTTGTAGCAATACCAGCAGAACCAATTGAAATTGATATAATTCGTAACACTAAATACACCAGTCAAGAATAACAACAGCCCTAAATAGTAAAAGCCAATGTAACCTGCGACGTTATATACGAAAATGAACACAGACGAATAGGCAAATAGACAGATATAGAATACGAAACAAGGATTAGATTACTATGAATTGAAACAAATGATAGTGTCTCATACATATTAGACAAAATCGAATCAGCCCCGAAGAACTTAAATAATCTACAAAGATACCGAACCACGTTATACCAACTCAATGACGAAATCGGGAAATGGAAATTCGAGCACCGTATTAGAACACGACAAACATGCGGGATCACCACATTACAAATAATAGGATATGTATCTATAGGATTAATAGGAATCTATGCGCTAAGCGAAACCAATATCATTGATTGTATAAAGAAATGCCATCCGGACAACCGATGTATAAACCTATTCTGAAGTCAGAACGAAATTACGATCACCGACACAGTACCATTGCAAATACAAACAGACCTCACACCTCCGGTAACCAATATATATACAGCAGTAGTACCATGTCAAGCCGAAGGAGAAGGAGAACAGGCAGTCATAATCAAACCTAGACAAGTACGATTCCACAAGAGTGTATGGAGGCGAACTTGTGGGACCAACTTCAAACTAAGGAGGGTGGTATGCCATATCACGCAGAAAGACAAGCCAAGGCAAAACACGGACTTCGACATCGCCTCAACTGACAACATATGACTCAAGGAGTTAGGAGAGTTAGGAGTTGAGAAATATCCTGTCGTATCACCATCCAGTAGGTTCAGGACGACAAATAACGCCTCAACACAAATAAATAACATTCCCAAGGTCAAATCCCAACCACAAAACCGTAAACATATAAAAGAACAGCAGAGACTGACCCAGCCTGACTTTGTCTCTCCACAGTTCGTAGCTCATATATTGTATTGCAATCCTTGGTAGTAAAGTATATTTCAATCTCTACAAGTTCCGTTCACACTGGAATGGCCCTGTAGTTGCGTATGGTATATCCAAGAGCACTAGTGGATGGTCTTCGCTTGTTTGATTAACCTTCATTTTATACCATACGCACTTTATCCCCAGTTTTCTATTTATTTATGCGTACTGTAATTTATTCATATGATATTTTTGATTCTTTTCCCGCAGTTCCGTAGTTGCTTATGGTCTATAGGAGCGGCGGTACTGGATGGTCGTCATTAACTTCATTAATCATGATTGTGTACCGTATGCACTCCTTCGCAGTTTACTATTTGTTTCTACACAATGTAACTTACTGTTATGATATTTAAATTTTTTCCGTATTTTCTTACAAGCTACAGAACGATACTAAATGACCACCTCAGTCTTGTACCTCCGGAAGTGTAGTTGCGTATACATACAATCACACAAGGTAACAAAGAATTTATCAAAATATTGCCAAAAACGTACATTCAGCTAATGTTAATGACACCTCTACTGAAAGATACAATTTTTTAAATAAAAAATAGAAAATGTTGTATAAAATTGGAAATATCAGAACAATAAATTACAGTACGTAGAAATAAATAGGAAAATAGGAAAAATGAATACGCTAAAATGTTATGGATGAAGAAATTAACAAGGACAGTCCAATAGTGCTGCTCCGATATACCGTACGCAGCTACACCTCCACTCACGACGTGTCGCTGCCATGCGCCGGAGCCAATACAGTGACGAACTGAGCCAAGTCGATTCCATATACTGTACGCAATTTCAAGATCACTATCGTCGTGTCGCTTAGGCAGCGTAGGTTGGTATACGTACAATCATATAACATAGAATCAAATTAAACAATATATTGTCATATACGTACGCTCAACTAAAACTAAAGGCACATTTCTGGCGAAATACAATTTCTTAAATTAGACATTGGTAATTTTGAAAAATCTCAAAAGTGGCATAACAGTATATTGCAGCTTAATTTCGTATATGAATAAGAAGATCAGGGGTCAAACCGTTCCAGAACGTTACCTCCGTTTTTTAGAGTCGCATTGCTCAGTCATTAGCTTCACCTATATTGGGATTCCGAATACCAAACCAAATATTCCGGGGTAAATCCGCTAAACATTATTGACGATGGGCATTTATATTCACGGTGTATTATTATACTAAGGTAGAGCGTCAAACCGCTTGACTGCGTTACCAATTGGTACAATGTCGACGCTCTAACCGAAGACCTTACCCTCTGAAAACCTAACACGCTGTATCGAGAGTATAACATCGGTTTCAGAGAAACAAACTGGTATTCAGTGTAATGAGGGGCACCCCACTTACGAGTGTGAATTGGAAGTAAGGGAGTCAAAGCGTTTGAGAACGTTACCATCTTTTTTGATTGTCGCATATCATAGTCCATGGGTTCATCTATCCTGCGATTCCGAGATACAAACCAGGTATTCCGTGTATAAATCCGCTGAACAGGACTGGAAATAGAAACTTCATTTCACGCTATTAATAATAAAGTAGGGAGTTAAACCGCTGGAGGACGTTGTCAATTTATACAACGTCAATTTCTTTAACGAAAGCCTTACCCTCCGTGAACCTAACCCGCTGTAGCGGTTGTCTAGCTTAATGATGACGGGAACAAATGGGACGCCTTATTTTCATGCACTCATAGCAAAATCGGGAATCAACCCCATTGAGAGAGTTATCGCCTTCTATGTGAGTCGAGCGGCTAAGTCGGCATCTTCACTTATCTTGTACTGCCTAGAATGAGACCATGTATTCCAGGAGTAAATCCACTGAACAGTGTTGGCTACAGACACCCTAATTCTCGCTATAAATATTAAGGTAGAGAGTCTAACCGACAGAGAACATTACCAATATTTACAAAGTCATTCCTTTTTCCGAATAACTTACACTCCCAGAATCTAACCCTCTTTACAGAATGTCTAGCTTGGTGTTCACCGATACAAATTAGTAGACTCTTTTGCGACGAAAACCATAATTTTATGTGTGCAAATCAAAATACAGGGGTACACTGTTCTTGAACTTTACAACCAGTCCTGAGAGTCGAACGGCTAAATCAACGGTTTAAAAATAAGTTTAACGAAATATTGTCATACACATACACTCAACTAACACCAATGGCGTTTGTACTAAGAAACACAATTTTTGAAAGTAATGAATTCTAAACTGTGAAAAAGATCGAAAATATCATGACTGTAAATTACATTAGCTACAAATAAATCGTAGAATGGGAAAACTTGCATACTGTTCAAAATCATGGTTAAAGCAGAGATAAATTAAGACGAGTTACTGGTGCCGCTCCGCCCGTCCGTACACTACCAGAATTCCTCACCAGTCGTGTCGCTTCTGCAGTATCAAATATCAATATTCTTACCATGATAATGCCATAAACGTGCACGCAAATAATTCCAAAGGAACTTATGCTAAGAAATACAGTTTTTTAAACTAGAAATATAAAATTATGTGAAAAAATCAAAAATATCAGAAAAGTAAATTTCAGTATGCATAAATAAATGAGGGGTTCACTGAAAATATAATTGTTGTTCAGTCTCTGTATAATTGTTCACGCAGATTCCGCGAAGGACCACTTTTCAATCAAGAATTAATATTTTTTTGGGTGTAAGGTTGGCAGCTCGAGGAAAGGTCTAGATTTCTAGATCCTGCACCGTTACTATCATGTTTGTCTCGATGTGATTGTTCACATTGATACAGCGAAAGTCCATTTCTCAAGCAGGTATATATTTCTGTGAGGTTGGCAACTCGCGAAAGATGTACCGATTCAGGGTGTTTCGGCGCTACACTTGTGCTCATTTCGATCTAATCACTCATGCTGCTACCGAAAAGCCCATTTCTCAATCGAAATTTTATTTATTTTTGTAATGTTGGCAATTCGAGAAAGAACAACCGATCCTGGGTGTTCAAGCGTTACTCATATGTTTATTTCGATCTAATTGTTCACGCTGATACCGCAACGGACCATATTTGAAGCAAATTTTTTTTCTTCTTTTGGGGTAGTTGGCAACTCGAGGACAAATCTACGATTCCGTGTCTTTCGGCGCTACCGTTGTGTTTATCTGGATCTGTTTGTTCAAGTTCGTACCGCAGAAGCCCATATAAAGAAACTTTATTCTCTCTAAGTTGGCACCACTCGAAAAAATCACCGATCCCTGTTGTTTCGGCGCTGCCGTCGTATTTATCGTCATCTAGTTGCTCTCTCTGCTACCGCTCAAGTCCATATTTCAAACATAATTTTTTGTCGCTTTCTGGAATGTTGGCAGCTCGAGAAATAATCTCCGACTCTGGGTGGTTCTCTGCTACCGTCGCTTTTTTCTCGGTGTAATACTTCACGCTGATACCGCAAAAGTTCATTTTTCAAACAAACATTTTTACTTTACTCTCTAATGTTGGCAGCTCGAGAGAAAATGATCCATTCTGGGTGCTTCGGCGTTACTGTCGTGTTTCTCTCGATCTAATTGTTCACGCAGATACCGCAGAAGTCCATTTTGAAACAAAAATTTTCATTCTCGTTGTAAATATGCCAGCTCCAGAAGCAATCGCCTTATCTGCGTGTTTCTTCCTTACCGTCGTGCTTATATGGATATCATTGCTCTCGCTGATACCACAGAAGGCCATTTTTCAAACAAACATTCCTTTTCTTAGCAATGATGTCTGCTAGGGAAAAGATAACCCCTTGTGGCTGTTTTGGTGTTACCTGCTGGTCTATCTTGATTTACTTGTTTTGGCAGATTCTGAAGAGGACCATATTTCAAACCAAATATTCTTTGTTTGTATTGTAAATCTGGGCACAGCGAGAATAAGTCACCGATTCCGTGTGCTTTGGCGTTACTGTCTTGTTCATACCGATCTAACTGTTCATGGTCACACAGCTAAAGACAATTTTTCACATAAGAATTCTTTCATTTCTTTCTATGGTGGCAGTTCGAGGAAAACTCAACCAATTGCAGGTGTTTTGGCGTTACCGTCGCGTTTATTCGATACGTTTGTTAACGCTGGTACCACAAAGGCACACTTTTCAACGAAACTAATTACTTTTCTTTGTTGTAAAATTGGAAGTTCAAGAGAAAATTACCGATTTCGACGTTTTACCGCTACCGCCCTGTATATCTCGATATAATTTTTCGCAAGGAAACTGCATGGGCCATTTTCCGAACAAAGATTCTCATTTTTTTTCTGTGTAAAGTTGGCTACTTGAGAAAAAGCCACAGATCTGGCTGTTTCGTTGATACGCTCTTGATTATCCCGAACATTTATTTCTCGTTCCAACCGTAAAAGTCCATTTTTCAACGAAGAAATTTTTTTTTGTAAAGTAGACAGCTCGAGAAAACACCATCGTCTCTGGGTGTTTCGGCGCAACCGTCGTGCTGATTTCGTTCTGATTGTTCACGTTGGTACCACGAAATGTTATATTTCACAGAAAACTTATTTTTGGTAGAGTTGGCCGCTGAAGAAAGAATCATATATTTTGCGTGTCTCGGTGTTACCGTCGTGTTTACTTCAATCCAGTTCCTCACTCTTATACCGCAAAAGTCCATTTCTCAACAGAAATATTCTTTCGTTTTGTAAAGTAGGCAGATGCAGAAAGAATCACCGATTCTGCATATTTGGGTGTTAGCGTTGCGTGCATTTGGACGTACGTATTCTCGCTGATACCGCAATAGTCCATTTCTCAAACCAAATTTTTTCTTCTTTAAGCTTGCACTTCGAGAAAAATTCACCGATTCTGCGTGTTTCGGCGTCACTGTCGTATCTCCTCGATCCGAATGTTCACGTAGGTACCGCAGAAGTTCATTTTTCAATCAGAAATTTTTTCTGTAAATTTGGCAGCTCGCGAATGTGCCACCGATTCCGGGTGTTTCGGCGCTACAGTCACGTTGATCTGGATCCGATTGTTCCCGCTGATACCGCAGAAGTCCATTTTTCAAACAAAAATTCTAATTTTCTGTTTCTTTTTGGAAAGTTGGCAGCTGGAGAACAAATTTCTGATTGTGGTTCTTCCAGTGATACCGCCGTGTTTATCTCGATCTAGTTTACTCACGATGATACAGCAAATGTGCGTTCTTAAAGCAAGAATTATTTTTCTCGTGTATAAAGTTGGCAAGGCACGAAGAAATAACCGATTCTGTATGTTTCGGTGCTACCGGCGTAATTATGTCCATGAAATTATTCACGCAGGTACAGCAAGAGACCATTTCTCATACCAAATTTTTTTCTTTTATTTGGCAAGTTGGCAGCTGGAGAAAAAATCATCGATTCTAGATGTTTCGGCGCAGCTGCAGTCTTTATTTCGATCTAATTGTTCACGCTGATACCGCAAGGGTCCCTTCCTCAAGGAAAACCTTTTCTTTTCTTTTTTTTTCTAATGTTGACAGCTCAAGGAAAATTCAACATTTCTGCGAGTTTCGGCGTTTTCGTCAAGATTATGACGATCTGTTTGTTCACGGTATCACTGGAAAAGGACATCTTTCTAGCACCAATATTTATCTTTTTTTGTAGATTTGGCTGGTCGAGAGGAAACCATCGGTTATGGGTGTTTAGGCGCATCCGTCGTGTTTGTTTCGATCTATTCTTCACGCTGGTACTGCAAAAGATCAATTTTCAAGCAAAAATTATTTTTTCTCTGTAAAGTTGCCTGCTCTATATACAATAACCGGCTCTGTGTCTTTCTGAGCTATCGCTGTGTTTATGGTGAACTATTTGTTCTCAGTATATACAGCAGGAGGCCATTATTCAGCGAGAAATTTTCACTTCTCTTGTGTGTAAGGTTGGAACCTCGCCAACAAATCACCAATCGTGAGTGTTTCGGCATTATCGTCGTGTTTATCACGGTCTAATTGTTCACGCTGGTACCGCAGAAGTCCATTTACAAACCACGAAGAAATTGTTCTTTTCTTGTAAATTTAGCAGCACGTGAAAAAATCACCGATTTTGGGCATTTTGGCGCAACCGCCGTATTTATCTTCATCTAATTGCTCGCGTTGATACAGCAAAACACTATTTTTGTAACAATTTTTGTTCCTTAAGTCGTAAGCGCAGGAAAAAATAACCGGTTCTGCGTTCTGCGGCGTTACCCTTCTGTTTATTTGGATCTATCAGCTCACGCTACTTCGGCAAAAGTCCATTCATCATCATATCAAATTTTCTTTTTTATAAAGCTTGCACCTCAAGAATAAATCTTCGACTCTAGGTGTTTCGAAGTTATCGTTGTGTTTTTCTTGGTATAATTTTTCACGCAGGTACCGCAATAGTCCACTTCCCATGTTGCGTACGGAATACCAGAGCTGCATTCCTGTTTGGCACTCGTTAATTTCAATAACCTAAATATTGTACCGTATGCATTCGTTCGCAGTTTTATATTTATTTACACATAACGCAATTTAATGTACGTCATTTTCAAAGTTTTTCAAAATCTTCAATTTTTGGTCTAAAAAGTTGTATATCCAAGTAAAGGTGGCATTGGAATTATGTGTGTGTACGCTTATGACACGAGAACGTTAATGAGGGAAGTTAATATAGGGCACTCAGTGCTTAGACTATACTAATAGTCACTGGTTAGTGGTTATAAATCAAGCATGGGTGATTATAAAGTCGTAGGATTGCAGTACTCATTCATCCGACTATGTACATTTTTTGAGGTTAACGGTTAGTTCCATGGATAAGGTGTATTTAAAGTAAAGCGTAAGGTTTTGTAGGTGGAATCGCACGGCTTTATTCTTTCAGTCTCCTCGGTATTAATACATTTCTTCATCATGAAAGAGGTGGCTGCTAGCCCGTGTGTGGTCGTGTGTGGAAGTGGTGACGTGTGGAATGATAGGCCTTTGTGTGCGTGGCTTTACACCTCCTTTCTTAAACTTTTCTTTACTCCTCTAAAGCGTACTACATTATCTGAGATGGCTAAGGGTTGGTAGTGATCGGGGTCGGTGTGTTGTCGTTCTTGCAAGACTGCTTCGAAGGCGATGTCCTTGACGATGTTTGTTAATACTAATATGGTCTGGGGTAATTATCACGAGCTGATGGCTGGTAGTGGTTGCCTTTCTTCTTGAGTCACTGTATTTATGGTGGTATTCTCGCTGCAACATATTTTGATCAGAGGGTATTTAGATATAGGTTTGAATAGTTCCACATTGTGAAAAGTGTACAAGGATATTAGGATTATTGATGCATAATCTACGAATGTTATAACGTTCCAGGCTGTTCCCGTAACTGACTTGACTCGATGTTCCATTTTTAAGTTACTTATTTGGAAATTTATTTGATCCAGATTGCTGAGGATGTTTTCCAAATTTGGAGACGCCTTTGGTATGTTTTGCAAGTCTTGCTCTATGAGGTTGTTTTCAGGAAAGTTTAATTGTAGACTATAGTTTTTCATAGTTATGGATGCATTTTTGGTTGTTTCCCCAAGTTTCACTACATTATTATTATAATGGTTTCGTGGCGGAGAGTATTTCTGGCATTTCTATTTCGAATTGTTCTGGTAGCGAGTTACATAGTGCACTGTACTGATTTTTTCATGTGGAATAACAGTGTTCTTGTAATCGGTTTCCATAGCCAAAAATGTAAGTTTGATAATTCTAAACATTGCGGTATTGCATTTATCATTACATTCGTGTGTAATTGGTTCGTGATTTATCGGCATGGTTATTTTGCAGATTTTGCAATATGAAGTGTCCCTACATTGCTCTTTCACAAGGTTCTTATCCATAGTTACATTTGCCCCTGGCTCTTCCAAGTAGTATTCTGTATCAGGGAAGTGTGCTATAAATATTTTATAATATTTTCGTAGTACGTTATAATGCTCCTTGAGTTTCTATCGGTTAGAGTTTAGTATGGGTGTTTTGATTATATATATAATGTACGTATCTCTAGTTATTATGGTTAGAGTACTTATATCTAGCAAAATGTGGAAATTTTCCTTACGTTTTGTTATTGGTTGGTCGTGGAGTTTGGTTAATTCTGTGTAAGTATTGGTGAAGCTTTCTGTGGGTATCAAAGTAGTGTCAATGATTCCCTGTTTTCCTTACACTAGAGGTATGGAGTCATCGTTTACTTTGTTCGCTGTGTTGATAAGTAGCGCGTCAGTTAAGTAAGTTGTTTAATAAACTTTCTTTAACCTCTAGACTTTGTAGCTGTGGGGTTTTATCAATTAGCATTTGTATTTTATGCTCTTCGCTGTGTTCTTTTCCAAAAGCTTTGATAATTCCGGTTTGGTTCCATAGTATGCTGGCTACGTTATTCTGTTTGGCATATTGCTTGTCTAAGTTCTCGTTAGTTAGTGTTAGGTCGTCTTCACTGAAGGTACCGAATATTGATTTAGATATGCTTCCTACAAAGTTAAGTTGTCCCCTTTCTGTGATTCTACTGTGCATGGGTGTGCGGATTTTGAGAATTTTTGTTTCAAGGTTTTGAGTTTTGGTTATCATATTGTGGTAATCTGTATTCTCGAAGATTCTGCCCTTTCTTGTACAAAAGTTGTGTAGATTAATATTGGTCAGTTGAAATTGATCTAAATCGTTAAGTATATCTTTGAAATCGAACACGATATTGATTCTTGTTTCACTGGTATAAGTGTGATAATCGCTAGCCTTTTCGCTTATCATTTGTAGAAATTCTATTAGGTCAAATTGAATGCTGTTTCCTTTGGTTGTCCCAATAATCTGGAATAATAAGGTTTGACATGATTACCGTGGATTTTTACCGATGTATGTTCTATTCTAAGAGTGTTGTTTGGAAGGTCTACTTTTTCTATGCTAAATGGTCCTAACCATTCTCAATCTATTTTACGTCGTTTTCATTCGTTATGTAAAAGTACTAAGTCGTTGATTTTATAAAGTGGTTCTATTTTATTTTGTTTATCCCGTTGTTCTTCATATTTTGCTGTGTCTTTCTTTATCATTAATTTAGAATATCTGAGATATTTCCCGTGTCTGATATTCGAACGTTTAATGAAGTCGTTTTCTTTTATGTTTGGTGTTGTAGAAATAACTGAGGGTAAATTGGTTGGTCTACCAAAAGGTAATTCGAAAGGTGTGTGTCCTGTACCTGAGTGAACAGATGTATTCTAAGCTAGAGTCATGAATTTCAAATGATCATCCCACTCATCACCGTTTTGTTTGATACTAGTTTTGATCATATCTATAACTACTCCAAGGGATATTTTAAGAGCCCCATTAGATTGTGGGAGAAAAGCTGTGGTTTTGATATGCTTGATAAGGAATGAGCATTAGAATTCTCCCATCAATTTGCAAACAAAGTTTATCCCTTGATCAGTCAATATGTGTTTTGGTGAAGAAAATATATAAATGTAGTGGTTCATTAGTTGTTCGATTATAGATTGTGCCCGTGTGTCTCGTAAGGGGATAAGAATGAGGTATTTCGTCAAACAGTTTTGTATAGGGAGTATGTAATTGTTTATCTTCCGTGTTTGAATTAAAGGTCGAAATATATTCATTACTACATTATCGTTGGAATTTTCGGGTGTATCTGAAATCATTGCTTCTTCTGAAAGTGTGATTCGGGTTAGTTTCTGCGTTTGACAGGTGTCACATGCTTGCACGTAGTTAGCAATGTCTTGGTCCATGTTTTCCCACTTGTATTTTGATTTCATTCTGTCAATAGCCTTGTTTCTACCTAGGTGCTGTTGTAAGTCGTGATTTTCTCGAAGTATTTCTTTTATTTCTGTTTTGGTTAATTGTCTGAACGGGGTGATCGCGAATTTTATTTGTTTGTCAGGGAAATTCATGATTGAAGATCTTAGCATTAGTTCAAAATTGATGATTTCATAATTTGTTAACTCGTTTCTTATTCCGAATTTTATGGTTTTACTATATTGTTGTAAGCTCATGATTTCGTGAATTCTTCGTAGCCAAATTTTTTCGTCGTAGTCACATAATATTTAATTTCCGAGTTGTTCCCAATATGGTCTGTTAGCTTCTGTTTATGAGTTTGAGGTGATGGCGTCATCTTCTAGTCTATATATAGTTCGTAAAGTTCGTATTCGTTGTCTATGTGTGATAATGTCGAGGGGCTGTCTATGTCTCGTATGTCTCGTAAGTCGGGTACAAATGATTCTAAATCTTCTGGTCCAGCTATTACCGTAACTATCTGAATAAATGGTATGTTTACATTTATTGTTACCGGGTACGTTCTAAAGAGTGAGACTGCTACTGTGTTATCTTTTCCTTTCCTGTATTCTATTTCGTAATTGTATTCTTCTAGTCTAAGTCTCCATCTCAAAGTAGCGGGTGCATTTTTGAGTCCGAAAGGCATTCGTTTATAATGAAAGTGTCCGCCAGGTGTGCTGAAGGCGGTATACTTCTTGTGTTCGTCGTGCATGGGGATTTCGTGAAAGCCTGATGAAAGATCTAGTGCGCTAAAGAATTTTGCGTTTCCTATGTGTGCTGAGATTTCGTCTGAATTTGGTAGTGAGTATGCGTCTTGATCGGTTATTTCGTTTAGTTTCCTAGAGCCAATGACTATTCTCCATTTCTGTTTTCCTGAAGCATCGAGTTTTTTCGGAACTACCCACACAGGTGCATTGTATGGTGAGTCTGAATTTTCGATGTATGCATTTTCTAACATTTCCTCTACTTGTTTTATTATTTCATGTTTTGACATTCTGGAAGTCCGTATAACTTTATATTTATGGATTTGTATGTTTTTACGTATATGTGGTGTTCGGTTAGAGATGTGCAAGGTAACGGGTCGTCGTCTACTGGAAATATTTCCTGGTAGCAACAAATAATTTTCGTTATATCGTGTCGGATATGGTCTAATCGGAGCTTTTATACGAGATAGTATACGAACCTGCATGTCCGTTCAATCATGGTGTCATCAAGGTGTCCAGGTGTCCATTTCCAATAGTGTACATCGGAATGACACCCGAAATAGCTGGTTTGGCAATCGGAATAGCAAGATAGGTAAAACTAGCGACTTAGCCATTAGATCCTAAATGAAGGTGGTAACGTCCTCGTTCGGTTTGACTGTCTACTTTGCTACTCATACGTGAAAATAAAGTGGCCCTCTGCTAAAGTTTCTACTAATTTGTGTCTGTTAACATTAAGCAAAGCACGCGCTAGAGCGGGTCAGGTTCTCCTAAGGTTAGGTATGCGGTAAGACAAATGACTTTATTCGAATTGGTAATTTTCTACGACGGTTTGGCTACCTACATTAATATTCATTCCGAGAATTGAGGTGTCAATTGCCAATGCTACTCAGCGGATTTACACCCGTATTAGCTGATCTGATTCCCGGAATAACAGGATAGGTGTAGCTGTTGACTTAGCCGTACGATCCACAACGAAGTTTGTAACGTTCTGGAACGGCTATAAAAATTGATAATGGTAATAAAATTGCTTCCTGCACAGGCTCACACAATTAAGTCCTCTATGGGCGAAAAATCCAAACTATATTCCGAAAAATCTAATAAATTGAATGAGCTTGTATTTCAGGCACACGACAGAAATAATCGGATTTCGGCACAAACTAGACGCGATAATAATTATTCTCATGGCTTCTGCGCTCCATGCGCCCAATCATATTCCAATGATGAGAAATGTACGCGTGTATTGCACATATGCGTGAATTATGATTCTCACCGCAACCGTGATTCTCTCTTGGGTATCTCAATTCGGGACGGAAATTTCAGCATTTCCTCCACAAAATACGTGTTTTCATTGGGTTGTTCTGAATGTAATAGCGTTTCTTTCATGAGGTTTAATTGTGTTGATGGGTGTGAACGGATGCATTTGCGTCCGGTGTTCGGAAAAGGCAAAA
>NIJG01000322.1:49712-62745 GCA_002201625.1 Euglossa dilemma
GTGAAGTTGGCGTTGATAATACACACTCTCTCCATCGGCCCAGAAAAAACGAAATAAGTATGCGAGCAATAGAATGCAATTAGGTCCTCCATAATGAACAAACGAAATTAATTTTCGTAGCACCTGATACAATGAATAAGTGTAGCTTTTATGAAGGCGACGGTAATAATGGGATTTGGACAGAAAATCGCTGTCAAAATCAGGAATCCTATAGTTTTTGCCCTGCATGCGGCCAATAGGTTCCTATGATGTGAAATCAAGATGTGTTTAACATACTTTTACGGAACATTTGAATCCCATGGCAAATGCGCTATTCGCTTGTATAGCAGGTTGCAAGCCAGAAATTTCAGTGTTTCAGCTGCAGGATACGTGCAATTATTGGGATGTGAGGGGAGTAATTACCCTTCTTTTTTTATGCGGCTTAATTGTGACGTTAGGTGCGAAAAGGTAACCTTGCGTCCCCTGATCGGAGAAAACAAAATTTCGTACCACACGACCCAATAGAATTTGGACTTCTGTCAGGAAAAGAGGGAAATTACTATGAGAACAAGCTAACAAAATTTGGTCCTGTATGGGAAAAGGACAGAGTTACATTCCGAGATCGATAATACAGAAATAAGTGTATATTTGAGGCAAGTCACTATAACCAACGGATTTCGCAGATATTTGCTGGCAAAGGAACGATTTTTGTAGCTTCTCTGCTAAATGCGGCAATTATGTTCCAACGTTACGAAATGAACTCGAATATCACATTTCTATCGTGACTCTTCAATCCCAACGCAAGCGCGCTATTCCATTGCGCTACATGGCTCAGACCAAGAACTTCTGCGCTTCGGAGTCAGAATACGTGTTTCTATTGCGCTATAAGGAAATTTATTTCGTTCCTGTATTTTGAAATTGACTGAGAAAGAATACGTTTACGTCAGCTCTTCGGCGAAAACGGTATTGCTTTCCGATCACCCAATTACAATAAGATCCTTCGGCGGGAAAAAAACGAAATTACTTTCCCAAAAAACATAATACAATGAAGGAGTGTATATTTGATGCAAAGTATGAAAGAAGTGGATTTGGATAGATATTCGCCTTTAAACTAACAACTTCTATTTTTCACCAGTGATTCAAAATCTGCGCGAGTAATGTATATTAAGGTGACATTTTATTCTCTACTCATGCGAGAAATTCCAGCGTTTCTGAATCAGGGTACATTTACGTCCTCTGCCAGGAAAAATTGCAATTATTTTCCGTACAACCTAATTCCATTATGTTCTCTATCGACAATAGACGAGAATACGAAATTACTTACCAATACAATCAATACAATGAATGGGTGTATATTTGATGCAAACAACGGAAATTGTCGGACTTGAGCAGATATTCCCCACGATACCATCGATATTAACATTCATACCATGAATTACTGTGCCAATTGGCAATACTATGTTGAGGATTCTCGCCCGCATGTGCTGATCTGACTCTCGGTTTAGCAGGATAGGTGATACTACTGAGTTAGTGGTTGGACTCTGAAAGAAAGTGGTAACGTACTCGGATGGTTTGACTCCAGATCTTCCTATTCAGTCATGAAATTATAATGTCTAGTAATTTTCTTCTGTGAAGACTAAGTTGTACTCTTTCTACGGCGGGTTAGGTTCTCGGATGCTAAGATCGTCGGTGAATAGTTTCTCTCTATACCGCGTAGTAACGTTCTTCGTCGGTTTGGCAGTCTGCATCAATATTCGTACCGTGAATTAAGGTGTCGATTTCGCTATTCATACATGAATGTAAGGTGTTCGTCAACTAAAATATCTACTATTTTCTATTCCTAAACACTCAGCTAGACACACCTTAGAGCAGGTTAGATGCTCGGATATTAAGGTAACCGGAAAGGCGTTTGACATTACACAAATTGGTATCGGTCTGAATCGGTATGACGCTCTACTTTAACATTCATACCATGAATTAAGGTGTCTATCACCACTACTGTACATTGGAATGACACCCAGAATACCTGCTTTGACTCTCGGAATAGCAGGATAGGTGGAGCTAGTGACTTAGCCGTTCGGTTCTAAAAAAAATGGTGCTGACATTCTGGAACGGTTTGACCCTCGATTTTGGTGTTCATATATGAAAATAAAGTGTCCATCTGCTAAAATATCTACGGATTTGTTTCCGTGATCACTAAGCCAGTTACTCCTTCCAGCGGGTTGGGTGTTCGGTTGGTGATGTATTGGGTAAGAAGCTTGACTCCACACCACGCTGTCACGTTCTCCAGCGGTTTAACCCTCAATCTTACTATTGGTACCGTGAATTAAAGTATCCATTGGCAATGCTATCCAGTGGTTTGACTACTGCAATTCCTAGTCTGACCCTCTGAATCACAGGGTAATTACTGACATAGCGGTTAGGCTTTCAAGAGGGATGGCGATGCTGACTAACGATTTGACTACCGACCCATCAGGGAATACCAAAATAAAATTATTATATGCTAACAATGAGTACACAAAATGTGCGGGTAAATGGCCTGCCTCGCTACGGGAGGGCTAAGTCGGATGTATTCTCGAGTTTGGGTAAGGGTCTCGGACATACATGCGTAGGTTATGCAGAAATTAATCGAAGAGTGCGAATTACAACATACAATTACTAACTAGCAATAATATGTACATTAAATGGGCGGATGGAGTGGCCTGACATGTACCGGACAGGTTAGGTTTTGGAAAGAGTCTGTTGGGTTCTCGGGTTGAGGACATGTGCTCGTACATATATGTGTATGACTTGCAAAGATTGCCAAAAGACAGGAAACATCGAATAAGATTAATTAAATTATAATTTTTTTCCTTTTTTGCGCTTTTCCGTAATTACCATTTCTTAATTTAAAAAATTGTATTTCTCAGTAAAAGTGTCATTAGAATTAATTGAGCGTCAGATTATGGATCATCATGTTAATCTTATTGTTATCATAACAGCAAGTTACAGTTTGCATAAATGAAACGAAAACGAGGAAGAAATG
Organism: Euglossa dilemma; assembly: GCA_002201625.1. Classification (NCBI taxonomy): domain Eukaryota; kingdom Metazoa; phylum Arthropoda; class Insecta; order Hymenoptera; family Apidae; genus Euglossa; species Euglossa dilemma. The sequence goes on from NIJG01000322.1 coordinate 52,717, forward strand.
CATGCGGCACAAAAACAGTGGTAAAGAAATGAACGAAGACCAAGCATTTTGCCGCTCCGTTCTTCCGCACACAAATGGAAGACCACTCCAGCCATATTGATCCGGTTTCGTTGGTATTAATACAGACAATCATATAATACAACAACAAATTCAACAACATATTGTCATAACATGCACGAAACTAATTCCAAACACACATTTCCTATAAATTAAAAATTTGGTAAATTAAAAATTGGAAAATTTGGCAAAAACGAAAATATTATAACAGTAAATTACAGCTTGTATAGATCAATATGACAATGGAAAAAATGCATATGGTACAACATTAAGGTTCAAGATATTAACACAGACAATACTGCAGAGTCGCTCCGATGTACCGAACGCGACTACAAGACCACACCTGTCGTGCCGCTCGGGAAGCGTAGGTACGAATTTCAGATATTTGTATAAAATAACAATAAGTTTATGAAAATATTGCCATAAGTGCGCACTCGACTAGTAGCAAAGACACTTATGTTAGAGAACACAATTCTTTAAGCTAATAATCCGAAATTCTAAAAAAAAATAAAATATATCATAACTGCAAATTGCATCATGTTAAAATGAATAGGAAACTGCGAAAGAATTCATGCGGTGTAAAATCAAGGATAAAGAAATTATCGAAGGTCATACTGTATTTTCTCCGGAAGCGTAGATACGTATACAGACAATCGTATGAAATGACAATACGTTGAACAAAATATTGTCATAAACGAACACTCATCTAATTCCAAGGACACTTTTGGTAAGAAATACAATTTTTTAAATAAAAATTGAAAGTTTTGGAAAGAATTTAAAACATCAGAACAGCAAATTGCAGTATGTGTTAATAAATGGATGGCTGGGATGAAATGCATACGGCACGAAGTCCTGGTTAAGAAATTAGCGAGGAACGTCCAGCAGTGTCGCTCCGATCTGTTGAACGCAACTACAAAATAAATCCGGCCGTGTAGTATCGGAAGTGTAGGTACGTAGTCTGGCTCACGTGTGAAATAACAGTAAATTTAACAAAATGATGTCATATACGTACGCGGAATTGTTTGTATAAACTCTTCTACTAGGATAAACAATCTTTTCAACTAAAAATTGATAATTATGAAATTCATGGACAATATCGTAACAGTAAGTTACAGTTTGTATAAATGAAACGAAAACGAGTAAGAAATGCATACGGTACAAAAAACAATGGTAAAGAAATTAACGAAGTCCAAGCAGTTTGCCGCTCCGTTCTGCTGTACACAAATGGAAGACCACTCCAGCCATATCGAATCGGCTGNAGCAGGTTAGATGCTCGGATATTAAGGTAACCGGAAAGGCGTTTGACATTACACAAATTGGTATCGGTCTGAATCGGTATGACGCTCTACTTTAACATTCATACCATGAATTAAGGTGTCTATCACCACTACTGTACATTGGAATGACACCCAGAATACCTGCTTTGACTCTCGGAATAGCAGGATAGGTGGAGCTAGTGACTTAGCCGTTCGGTTCTAAAAAAAATGGTGCTGACATTCTGGAACGGTTTGACCCTCGATTTTGGTGTTCATATATGAAAATAAAGTGTCCATCTGCTAAAATATCTACGGATTTGTTTCCGTGATCACTAAGCCAGTTACTCCTTCCAGCGGGTTGGGTGTTCGGTTGGTGATGTATTGGGTAAGAAGCTTGACTCCACACCACGCTGTCACGTTCTCCAGCGGTTTAACCCTCAATCTTACTATTGGTACCGTGAATTAAAGTATCCATTGGCAATGCTATCCAGTGGTTTGACTACTGCAATTCCTAGTCTGACCCTCTGAATCACAGGGTAATTACTGACATAGCGGTTAGGCTTTCAAGAGGGATGGCGATGCTGACTAACGATTTGACTACCGACCCATCAGGGAATACCAAAATAAAATTATTATATGCTAACAATGAGTACACAAAATGTGCGGGTAAATGGCCTGCCTCGCTACGGGAGGGCTAAGTCGGATGTATTCTCGAGTTTGGGTAAGGGTCTCGGACATACATGCGTAGGTTATGCAGAAATTAATCGAAGAGTGCGAATTACAACATACAATTACTAACTAGCAATAATATGTACATTAAATGGGCGGATGGAGTGGCCTGACATGTACCGGACAGGTTAGGTTTTGGAAAGAGTCTGTTGGGTTCTCGGGTTGAGGACATGTGCTCGTACATATATGTGTATGACTTGCAAAGATTGCCAAAAGACAGGAAACATCGAATAAGATTAATTAAATTATAATTTTTTTCCTTTTTTGCGCTTTTCCGTAATTACCATTTCTTAATTTAAAAAATTGTATTTCTCAGTAAAAGTGTCATTAGAATTAATTGAGCGTCAGATTATGGATCATCATGTTAATCTTATTGTTATCATAACAGCAAGTTACAGTTTGCATAAATGAAACGAAAACGAGGAAGAAATGCATGCGGCACAAAAACAGTGGTAAAGAAATGAACGAAGACCAAGCATTTTGCCGCTCCGTTCTTCCGCACACAAATGGAAGACCACTCCAGCCATATTGATCCGGTTTCGTTGGTATTAATACAGACAATCATATAATACAACAACAAATTCAACAACATATTGTCATAACATGCACGAAACTAATTCCAAACACACATTTCCTATAAATTAAAAATTTGGTAAATTAAAAATTGGAAAATTTGGCAAAAACGAAAATATTATAACAGTAAATTACAGCTTGTATAGATCAATATGACAATGGAAAAAATGCATATGGTACAACATTAAGGTTCAAGATATTAACACAGACAATACTGCAGAGTCGCTCCGATGTACCGAACGCGACTACAAGACCACACCTGTCGTGCCGCTCGGGAAGCGTAGGTACGAATTTCAGATATTTGTATAAAATAACAATAAGTTTATGAAAATATTGCCATAAGTGCGCACTCGACTAGTAGCAAAGACACTTATGTTAGAGAATACAATTCTTTAAGCTAATAATCCGAAATTCTAAAAAAAAATAAAATATATCATAACTGCAAATTGCATCATGTTAAAATGAATAGGAAACTGCGAAAGAATTCATGCGGTGTAAAATCAAGGATAAAGAAATTATCGAAGGTCATACTGTATTTTCTCCGGAAGCGTAGATACGTATACAGACAATCGTATGAAATGACAATACGTTGAACAAAATATTGTCATAAACGAACACTCATCTAATTCCAAGGACACTTTTGGTAAGAAATACAATTTTTTAAATAAAAATTGAAAGTTTTGGAAAGAATTTAAAACATCAGAACAGCAAATTGCAGTATGTGTTAATAAATGGATGGCTGGGATGAAATGCATACGGCACGAAGTCCTGGTTAAGAAATTAGCGAGGAACGTCCAGCAGTGTCGCTCCGATCTGTTGAACGCAACTACAAAATAAATCCGGCCGTGTAGTATCGGAAGTGTAGGTACGTAGTCTGGCTCACGTGTGAAATAACAGTAAATTTAACAAAATGATGTCATATACGTACGCGGAATTGTTTGTATAAACTCTTCTACTAGGATAAACAATCTTTTCAACTAAAAATTGATAATTATGAANATGGGAGAATTGGAAAACACGCATACGGATCATAATCCTGGTTGAAGTTGATATTAACGAAGACCATCCGGCAGTACCGATCCCTTCTCTCGTAGGCAACTGCAATACTTCGCCACTCGTGTCGCTCCGATAGCGTAGGTATGCGTACAGGCAATCATATTACATTAACAACAAGCTTCGCAAACTATTGTCATAAACGGGAGCTTAAATAATCCAATACACACTTTTACTAGGAAATGCAACTTCTGGCATTAGAAATTGATAATTTAAAAAGAAATCGAGACTATCGTAAAAGGAAATTACAGAATGTATATATAAATAGACGACTGGGAAAAAATGCGTTCGGTACAATATCAAGGTTCAGGGGATTGACGAAAGCCACTCAGCGGAGCTGCGCTGATCTACCATAAGCAACTACAAGACCACGTGTGTATTATCACTCCGATGTATCATATGCAACTACGATACCACTCCAGACGTTTCGCTCCGGCAGCGTGGATACGTACACAGATAATCATACAAAATAACAATATTTTTAACAAAACATTATCGTAACCGTACATTCAACTAATTCCAACGACACTTTTGGGAAGAAATACAATTTTTCAAATTAAAAATTGGAATATTTGAAGAAACTCGAGAAAATCATAACAGTAAATTACACTATGTAGTAATAAATAGAAAATAGCGAAAGAACGCTTATGGTAAAATTCTATGGTTAAAGAAATTAGCAAAGACCATAGAGTAGTGTCGCTCCGATCTCCCTAGACAAACATATAAAATAACAATGAGTTTAACAAAATAACTTCAAAATTGTACATTCATCTAATTCCAAAGGCACTTTCTCTAAGAAATTCAATCATTTAGAATAAAAATTTAAAGTTTTGATGAAACTGTAATATATCATAATCAAAACAGTAAATTGCAATGTTTCTAATAAATAGAGAACTGCAAAGGAACGCATACGGTGCAATACTATGGTTAAGCAATTTACCGAAGCCCATACAGTACGCCGCTCCGATACGGCATACGCAACTACAAGACCACTCCAGGCGTGTCGCGCCGTCAGCGCTGATACGTATACAGACAATCATATAAAATAACAGAATTGAAAAAGGTATTGTTATAAACGTGCAGTCAACTAAGTGCAAACGCACTTTTAGTAAGAAGTACGATTTTTTTAAACCGAAAATTGAAGGTTCGAAATAAAAAATCGAAAATATCAAAACAGTAAGGTACAGTATGTACACATAAATAGAAAGCTGTGAAAGAATGCATACGTTACAAAGTCAGGGCTAAAGATATTAACGAAGGCCATCCACCAGTGTCTCTCCAATCTACCGAATGCAACTACAAGGCAACTCCAGCATTGTCGCTCCGACAGCGTAGGTACGTATACAGACAATCGTATAAAATTACACTAAGCATAACAATATAATGTCGTGAACGTACACTCAATTAATTCCAAAGACTCATTTCCAAAAAAAATACAATTTTTTAATCTAAAAATTGAAAATTTTGATAAAAATCGTAATACCAGATCAGTTAATTACAGCTTGCGTAAGTGAATAGGACAATGGGGAAAGTGAATACGGCACAAAATCAAAGTTAAAGAAATCAACAAGGATCATCCAGTAGTGAAACTCGGATATGCCGTACGCAACTGCAAGACCTCGCCAGTCGTGTTGCTCTGGCAGCGTAGGCATATATACAGTCAATATAATAATACAACAAAGAATTCAACAAAACATTATCATAATCGTACAATTATCTAATTCCAATGACACTTACCCTAAGAATTACAATGCCTGAAATTAAGAAATAAGCATTTTGATAATAATTGAAAATATCATAACAGTAAACTACAGTACGTAGGAAAAAATAGAAAACTGCGAAAAAATTTTTACGGCAGAATATAAGGTTAATGATATTGAACAAGATCATTCATTAGCGTCGTTCCGATCTACCGAACGCAACCACCGTGAGGCATAGGTACGTATACATACAATCGTATAAAATAACAGCAAGATTACCAGAATAATGTCATAAACGCACACTCAACTAATTACAAACGCACTTTTACTGAGAAATACAATTTTTTACACTAAAGATTGAAAATATCATAACAGTAACTTATAGTGTGCGTAAATAAATGTATGACTGGCAAGAAATGCATAGGGCACAATATCAAGGTTAAATCAATTATCGAAGGCCATCCAGTATGGCGCTCCGAGCGGGCGTCCCCACATACAAGTCAACTGCAGCCGTGTCTGGCTGGGTGCGTCGGTACGCATGCAGACAATCGTATAAGGTAAGAAAGAATTTAACAAAATATTGTCATAAACGTACACTGTACTAATTGTAAGGCAATTTTCCGAAGGAGTACAATTTCTGAACTTAAAAATTGTAAATTTTGACATAAATGCAAAATATCATAACAGTAAATTATATCATGCATCTATAAATAGAAAACTGGGGAGAAATGCATACGATGCAAAATCATGGCAAAGGAAATTTACGAAGGCCATCCAGAATTGCCACTCCGATATACCTTTCGCAACTACAAGACCTCGCCACTACTGTCGGTCCGGCAGCGTAGGTACGTATACAGACAATCACATACAATAATTATGAGTATAACAAAATAATGTAATAAACGTACACTCACCAATTCCAAAGACGCTTTTGCTAAGATATACAATATCGCCAACTAAAAATAAAAATATTTGAATAAAATAGAAAATATCATACAGTAAATTATGATGCGTATAAATAAATGGAAGACTGGGAAAAACGCATACGGTACAATATCATTTTTTTTTTTAAATTGACGAAGGCCATCCAGTAGTGCCGCTCCGATCTGCCATACGCAACTAGAAGAGATCGACAGCCGTGTTGCTCCGGATGGGTAGGTACGTATGCTGGAAATCATGTAGAATAAATGTAAGTTTAACAAAATATTGCCACATACGTACAGTCAACTAATTCCACGGACACTTTTACTAAGAAACGCATTTTTTAAAACCCAGAATTGAAAGTTTTCAGAATATCGATAACATGATAACAGTAAATTGAAGTATGTAGAAGTAAATAGAAAACTGCGAAGGATTGCATACGGCACAATATCAAGGTTAACGAAATTAACGATGACCGTCCAGTAGTGCTGCTCCGTTTTGCGGTACGCAACTACTGAACGTCGCCAGCAGTGACGCTTCGACAGCGTAGGTATGTGTAGAGAGAATCACACAAAATAACAATGAGTTTAACAAATGAACGTCATAAACGAACACTCATCTATTTCCAAAGGCACATTTTCTAGGAAGTGTAATTTTCTAAACTAAAAATTGAAAGTATTGAAGAAAATAGAAAATATCATAACAGTAAATTACAGTGCGGACAAATAAATGGATAACTGCTATGAAACGCATGCGGTGCAAAATCAAGTGTAACAAAATTATCGAAGCCATTCCAGTAGTGCCACACCGCTTTGCCGTACGCAACAACAATAGCTCCCCAGTAGTGTCGTTCCCAAAACGAAGCAGCGTATACCGGCATCATATGATCTTTCTGTTATTTCAATCATATGAAATGACAGTAAGAATAACAAAATTGTGGCATGAAATAACGCTCAACAAATTCCGAGGACACATTCGCTAAGAAATACAATTCTTAAAACTAGGAATTGATAACATTGAAAAAAGTCGATAATACCATATCAGTAAATTAGAGTATGTACATATAAATGGAACTCTGGGAAAAATGCATACGGTATAATATCAATGTTAGAGAAATTAACGAGGTTCATACAGCAGTGTTCATCCGATGTACCGAACGTAACTGCAAGACAACTCCAGTCGTGTTGTTCCGTCAGTGTAAATACGTACACAGGCAATCACATAACAGAACAATAAGTTTAACAAAATAATGTCTCAAACGGTAACTCAAATAATTCCAACGACACTTTTCAATGGTACACAATTTTTGAATTTAAAAATTGGACATTCTGATCAGAATAGAAAATTTATTAACAATAAGTTAGAAATAAATAGAAAACAGGGTATGTATTATTACGGTACCATATTAAGGTTAATGAAACTAACAATATCCATATAGTATTGTTGCTCCGGTCTACGGAACGGTACAACAACACCACTCCAGCCGTGTCGTTCTGGCAGCGTAGGTACGTACACAGACAATCCTATAAAATATCATTGAATTTAACGAGATATTGTCATAAACGTACACTCAACTCATTCCAAGGGCACTTTTCGTAACAAATACATATTTTGTATTTCTAAATTGGAAATATTGGGAAAAGTAGATTATATCATAACAGTAAATTACAGTATTCATAAATAAATGGAAGACTGCGAAAAATGCATATGGCACATAATCAGGGGTGAGGAAGTTAACGAAGTAAATACAGTGCGGTTGCCGTTGCAATCTACCGAATGCAACAGAAAACCACTCCATTCGTGTCCCTTCAACAGAGTAGTGCCACTCCGTTGTGCTGCATGCAATTACAACACCTGGCCAGTCGTGTCGCTCCCGCAGCGTATGTAAGTATACTGGCAACCATATAAAATAACAATAAATTTAACAAAATATTGTCATAAACTTAAACTCAACTGATTCAGAAGGTACATTTCCTAAAAGATACAGTGTTGGAAATTAGAAATTGGACATTATGAGAGAATCGGAAATATCATAATCGTAAATTGCTGTATGTAGGAATAGATGGAAAAATGGGAAAAAATGCATACGGTTTAAAATCGTAACTCCGGCATCGAAGTTACGTATACAGCCAAACGTATAAAGCAACAACTAGTCTAATAAAATTATGTTATAGACGTACACTCACCTACTTCCAAAGGCGCTTTTGCTAAGAAATAAAATTTTACAAGATACAAATGGAAAACTTCGAAGAAAATTGAAAACATTATAAGAGAAAATTGCTGTATGTAGAAACGAATAGAAAACTGCGAATGAATGCATACAGTACAGTAATGCGGTTAAAAAAATTATCGAAGAACAACCAGTAGTGCCGCTCCACACTGGCGTACGCAACTACAAGACCTCTCTAGCCGTCTTGTTCCGGGTGCGAAGGTTCCTATCCAGACAGTCATATAAAATAATAGTTAGATTAACAATATAACTTCATAAGCGTGTACTCAACTAATTGAGTACATACTGTTAGACACTTTTACAATGAAATGCAATCTTTTAAACTAAATTTTGATAACTGTGTAAAGAATGGGAAATATATATCAATATCAATACAGTATATATATAAAATTGAAAACAGCGAAGGAATGCATACGGTACATAAGTATGGTTAAAGAAATTAAGGAAGACCATACAGTAGCGACGCATCGATCTGCACTACGCAACTGCACGACCTCGCCATTGATGGCGCTCCCACAGCGTTGTTGCGTATACAGAGAATCGTATGCAATAACACAAAGATTAGGGAAATAATGCCATATACGTGCACTCATCTAATTCTAAAGACACGTTTACTAAACAAAATTCACTTCTTTAAAATATAAATTGAAAACTTAGATGAAAACTGAAAATGACATACCATTAAATTACAAGATGAAGAAAGAAATAGAAGACTGTGAAAGAAGTCCATTTAGTAGTGCCGCTTCGATCTGTAGTACGCACCTACAAACCCACGCCAGTCGTGTCACTCTGTCAGCGTGGGTACATATACTGCGAATCGTATAAAGTAGCAATGAATTTAATGTAATGTTTTCTTACGCGTACACACAAATAGTGCTAAACACACTTTTAACAGGCAATACAATTTTTGAAATTAAAAATTGGAAATATTGAAGAAAATCGAAAATATCACAACAGTAAATTGTAGTATGTAGAAATAAATAAGAAACTGCGAAAGGATGCAAGCGGTAAAATAACAATGTTAATGAAGGAATGCATACGGTACAATATTAAGGTTAAGGAAATTAACGAAGACCATGCAATATGCCTCGCCGATCTGCCATATGCAACTACAAGACCACCCTGCCGTGTAGATTCGGAAGGGAAAATGTGCATACATGCAATCATATGAAATAAAAATAACTTTTACAGAATAATGACATAATCGTAAATTCAAGAAAATCCCAAGGCACCATTACTAAGAATCAAAATTGTTTGTTCTAAAAATTGAAAATTTCGTAGAAAATGGAACGTATCATAATAGTAACTTACAGTACGTATAAATAAATAGAAAACTGAATACGGTAGAGAATGCATACGGTACAATATTATGGTTACGAAAATTCACGAAGACCATACACTAGCATCGACGGATCAATCGACAGGAAGTTCAACACAACTCCGGACGTGTCGCTCCGGAAGCGTAGGTACGCATGCATGCAATCATATAAAGCAACAACAAGCGTAGGAA